>JAVSBU010159972.1:0-12571 GCA_033118015.1 Loricariichthys derbyi
TATATCTCAGTTGCGTTTAAAAGTGGTTTGTTGCATTAATCATTGCTACTGACGTGGCCAGTCCACAAAGGCAACTGTATAAGACCCCAAGCATTAATGTGTACAATAAACTCTGTTCATTTAACTCTATAAAAATGTCATTGTTAAAAGGTGAATGATTAAGAAATATGCTGTTTTTGAACATGTGATATAACAATAGTTAAAAATGTTGGAGAGCCATTTGACTCCAGTGTTGTTTAGCAAGCTAATACAGTCAAGTCAAAGAACAGAATATTTCCAGCCATTAATCAATGTGTTTATGAATTTGATGTTCATTATTATGACTTGAATGAAGATCATACCACATTTTATGAATAATTCATGCAAAAATCAAGGTCATTCTAAAGGGTTGGCATTTTTCCCTTTTTATCTTTGTGAGTTATGTAGTGGGTTATTTTTTTCTACAGGAATTAAAAGGATAGAAATGTAAGGCCCTTGAGTTATATTTGACACCAAAATTAGAAACAATTTAAATAAGTTACAATTTTGTTTTATCGTATGTTTTGAAGAGAACAGAATTTCTCTGTCAGGCATAGTTTGTAAGTGACGGAGCAATTAAGTGTTTCAATAAAGGTTTAGTCCTTATTCACAAATAAGGTTACAGTTACTCTTAGAATATATAAAAAATTACTTCAAAATTTGTACATGTATCCATGTTCTCCTCAACTTTCTTATCACTGTGTCATGTTTCTGGAGGCTCTAGAGGTATACAGTATTTGCCAATAGTGGGTACACCACTCACATTTCTGCAAATATTTTAATATATATTTTATGGGACAACTATAGAAATGAAACTTGGATATATTGTCATTGTACAGCTTATATAGCAGTATAGATTTACTGTCTTCTGAAAATAACTTAACACACAGCAATTAATGTCTAAATAGCTGGAAACAAAAGTGAGTACATCCCACGTGAACATGTCCAAATTATGCCCCATGGTGTTGTTGTCCCTCCCTGGTGCTGTGACAAGTTAGAGTTACACGGTGTAAATGGGGAGCAGGGCTGAGAAATTTGGGTGCAATTCTCTACTGGCCACTGGATATTCAACATGGTAATGAACTGTGGATGTGAGAAATAGTATTACTGCTCTCCACAAAGATGTTCAAAAATGCAATTTTTTTTCTAATGGTGGGTAGGAACCACAACACTTAACTACACAAAATATTTTCAAGAGAGTGGAAAAGACAATGCATCTGCTCTAGCCTGCAACTAACTGCTATGTCTCTGCCCTCATGACTTCTTTATCTAGATTTTTATTTCAAAAATAAGCTATTGTATTTCACAATAAATTAAAATAGCTGTGTTTGGTAAGCAATTTAAATGCTAAAAAGTGTGGGTGCATATACTATATGGCTACTTAATGATATATGAGTTTAACAGAACAAATGCCTTATATAAGCTCTCTAAACAAAAATGTTGTCTCCTGCCAGAACAAGATCTGGTACATCTCATATATGGAGCACAGCGTTCTGGCATCTATTTGTGTGGATTCAGCACCTTTTCTTCTTCTTCTTCTTCTTCTTCTTCTTCTTCTTCTTCTTCTTCTTCTTCTTCTTCTTCTTCTTTTTCTTCTTTTGGCTTTTCCCTTTTCAGCCACAGCGAGACCTTCTCCTCCATCTGTGTCCTCTGTCCTCACACCAACTACTTCCATGTCCTCTCTAATTGGATCTCTGCATTTTGTATTAAAATTAAAAAAAAATATTAAATAAATTATACTTTTTTATATATTTCCAAAAACGAATGGTTCATTTTCTTTCTGAGGTTTGTAAATCAAAGGGAAAAAAGACTACTGATGATTAATGTAAGTCTTTTTCATTGATATAGATTTTGCATGCTACTGTATAACTGTGAGTGTTTTCACTCATTGCAAGCTTGTTGAATCACAGCACACTCTGTGTTCCCTTACCTCGTGTTTTACAAATTAAACACTGGTTACACAGGTTTACCAGCCATGTCAAAAATTCCATTCATCAGGAAATTCTCATCAGAATTGTGACTGTAAGACAAAACATACAGACAGGGACTAATGAAAGAAAATCGCTTTACATCAAAGAAAGAATTGCTTCTACAATTCCTCGAAGGTCCTTCACAACCAAACCACTCTCAGAGGCCTTTGCTCACTTCTGCTCACAAAGTTGTCTGATTACAGTGAGTGAGAGGACACAGAATTTGAATTCTTCATGACTGGAAACGTGTTATCTGGTCATATGAATCTTTCTTCCTGTATGCTAGGCTATTCATCAAACACCTCAGGAAGCCTTTAATGAGGACTGTGTACAAGCTGGAGGAGGTGCTGTGATGTTCTGGGGCCTTTTAGTTTATGTGGAAATTGGTCCTTTGTTTGCAGCATTGAGCTTCTGGAAAAACAGGTTTTGACTTTTGCTCACCCTCTTACTAAGGAAAATAACATCCCTGTATTCTATGATGATAATTCTCACATATACCGCGCTGAAAATGTGACTGATTGTGTTAACTGAATGTGACACACATCTGGACCGGCCAACAAAATCCAGAGACGTGAAGCCTCTTGAAGGCATTTGCAAAATCTGACCAAGCTGCACAATTCTTTGATGCAAGAATGGCTAAAACATTGATGTCACCTACATCCAGAAAGTTGTCCAGTACATGACAAATCAAATTGCAGCTGTTATTTATGCTTGTGGAAGTATTACACACTATTAGATATGTTTCTAATTAATTTTTGTCCAGTTAGCTTGTAATAGAAGAAAACTACGGTTGATAGAAATTCTGGAAAAAAAATTAGACATATAACCATTGTTAGATTCTGTGTCCAACATTTGAATAGAAGTGTGAGGAAGAGAAAATTGACACATTTAACTATATATGCACATGTTGGAATGCACAAAAAAGGGCATTAATGAGTACAGTATTAACAGGTTTGATACAAAATACTATAATGAAAATGCACCTCAGTGCAGCTAATATCCTAAAATAGAAACATTTGGTTGTAAATACAGAATACAACACCTAAGAAAATCATCATACTTTGTCAAAATCCTTACCTTTTGTCACACTACAAATTTTCCAGCTTTAAATACATATTACCTTAAACATCAAAGTGCAAATAACATTTAAAAATTATGATCAAATATTAAAATTTAATTAGTAAAATGCATAGGCTTGAATAATTGATCATAATTTCAGTAAACATTAGAAAGTTGCTTAAGTACAACAGCTCACACACCAGGACAACTGACCTCCATCTGACATCAACTGTGCTGGTTATAGTTAGATCAGAATAAAATCAGCTGTTCCTTGATGATTCTACTACTAGTCAATGAAAGTTTTGCCAATTTTTTTAATTACCCTGTAATCTGTGTAAAACAAAGACCTGGTAGGATTATCTTCTCCACATTTTGTCTAGTGTGATGGGTAAATGGTTCAAATGTTCAAAACTCTCCTAACAGCGTGAAAATAAATAAATCTAATAGGCCACATTTTGTGCTGAATGCCCTCATTTTGCATCCTCCCTCAAATATATAAGGAAAAGCCAAACTGTTCCCAAATATGGGTTCAAAGGGCTTAGTACATTTAAACCTTTGTGGTCAAAGAAGGCAAGGACATTTACATTTTTGGGATTTGGAAGAGGTTCCTGGTTTGGACATGCCTTCATGAGGTTGGTTTTCTCTCGCTCTGCGTGTGTTCTGACTTTTGTGGTTTTGTGCTAAAATTCCCAACTGTCTTTTACTAATAGTCCTTTCCACTCACTTATTCTGTTCATTCCCACATATTTATTCCATCAATTTTATGGTGCATTCTGCACCATAAAGATGGACATCAAAATTTCACTTTAAATTTTATCATCTGTATCTGTGTATTTTATATACAGAGATGGGTACAATAGCATAAAATGTTACTGAAATTAAATAGTTAATTTTAAATATATTTTACTTAAATATAAGTGCCAATCCAAATAATTACTTGAATAAGAGTAATAAAGTATTTTTGTAAAAAATTACAAAACAATTAGTAACATTAAATTAGTAAAAGAGTTTCCCTGCAATGGTATGACACTGTCCAGCTTTGGTTCCCACCTCGAACTTGTGCTGCTGGTGATACGTCATAAAATAAAAATAAAATTATTTAAAATAAAAAATAAATAAAAATATAAAGCAGTGTTTATCTTTTAGTTTATCTTTTAAATCTCGGGTTGTATGTGAAGATCATTTCGGGTTTAATCAGTGAGTTAATGATACTTTACTTTTTAAAATGTAAAACTTCAACAAAAGTTGGCTCCTGGTTAGGTTATAAAGGAGGATGATTCTCACATGTCAACAGTCAAAACCCAAGCACGGAAGCTGCACTCCCAATACAGGTCCCAAACTCAGAGAAATCAAAAAAGACACTCAGCATAAAACCTGTGCCAAATCTACTATGTGGTGATCCAATGTGGTGACCCCTATCAGAGCAGCAAAAATAGGATTTTTATTTAATATTACAATAGCAGAAAAAATCCAAACACACACACAGAAGGTAAAATCTAAGGCTTTCTCAATCAAAGAAAACCATATGCACTAATTATGTCCCATAATGTTATGCTTTAAACCTTTTGATTTATTCCCTACAACGCTCTATAATCTTTTACATGCTGTTCTCACACAGAACAGAAACTGTGCAGTGTGCATGCTTTCTACCTAGGGTTGCTGCTAAGCATATTTTGGGTTTTTTTCCTACACAATGCTCTAGCCTTCACCCTTCCATAAATAAATGTGCTTTGCTAATGTAAATTTATGAACATGTGATATCATCTGTTTTACTGATAGCGATTTTTTTTTTTCAATTAAAACAAAGCAAAGGCCAGTATAATTTGGAGTCAGCAGCCTCCTTGGTTAGTAGTGAGGAGGGTCTGACATTCACAGTGGCTCTCAGCATGCACTGCAGGTCTGACATGGCAGTTTATTTTCATTTATTCTTGGGGCTTTCCAGGAATGCTTTATATTCTGAGGTTTTTTAAGTATACAGGTTCACTTATTTATTCCTCTGTGTTTTGTAAGCTCATACATTGTATTTATGTTTTAAGTATTTACTTGCCATCAGGGGAACAGTAATTAAATCATGGTAGCACATGGAATTGTGTCGAGGTTCACCTACAGTTGGTGGCTCAACCTTATGGCTGGACAGTGGTGACTACGGCTGTACATCTTACTTTGATTCTCGAAAGAAAATCCTTCCGAATTCTTTTGGATTGACCAGCATCTGAACACAGTGATCCCAGCAAACCTCAAGCAGTTCTTCATTGGTGCTTTGGGTAGATGCCCACCATAGTCATCCAATGACAGCATCTTTGAGGACAGCAGCATGTGAAGGGTGAGAGGGTGAGCACAATATGTCATGCTTAACTCTGACCATGAGGAGACCATAGAACGAGATGAAACTGAACAGCAGACACTGTCATAAACAGTTGGTGGTTTAGGAACTGTGGACACAAAGCACGGCATTGTAGAAGATCGGAACTGGTGGGAAACATGTTAGGATGCAGCCTGTGGCCAGTGGGGAGTGTGGCCATGAACCCAACCAAAGTCAAGGCAGTTTAGTGGTGACCCATGCCACAAAATGTCAAGCAGCTGTGCAGGTTCTTGTGGCTGCCGTAATACTACCGGCATTTCACAACAAAGGGGATGACATTTACAGTGGTGCTTAAAAATTTGTGAACGATATTCGAATTTTCTATATTTCTGCATAAATATGATCTATAATATCATCAGATTTCCACATAAATTCTAAAAGTAGATAAAGATAACCTAGTTAAACATATAACAAAAATATTATATCTACATTTAGGACTTTGAGTGCCCACGTTGCATGTCCTTGGACTTCTACTTCCTGGTGCCTCATTGTGGTGGACTCAACGTTGTTGGCTTGGTGGGCAGCCGTTCATTAATCTCCATGATTCATGTCATCCTAATTAGCATTTGGGTAAAAGCTTTGAAACCTCATGAAGCTAAAATTTAGGACCCTGCCCAGAGGGAAGTGAGCGTGAGGTTCATGATACAGCATATGTGGGACGTTTGATCCCATATGGCCTCTGTGCATCATCGGGATAAGCAGCGACAGCGGGGTGCGAGAAAGCACCAAAGGCACATATATGACGTGTATATTAGAGGTGACATGGTAAGCATTTGGAAAACTGTGGCTTTACACACAGTGTAAATACATGTAGTTAAACTCTTAGGACGATATAATCCAGATGCAAAAACCCATGATTAGACCAAATGTATATGGGGTTAGCAATATTCAGACATTAATTCAGATTATATTTAGATGCTTCAAAGATGGGGCCAAAGTAGAAATGAGAATTAATCAACCTCTACAGATATAGTAATGCCACAGGAATTTATGGCTTTTTAAGCCTGGCTCACTGTGAGTAAAAATCCCCCAGGGCAAAATAAGAAATCAAAACTTAGGAAAGAAAAGTATTTAAGATCTGCTATCAAAGAAAATAACCAAAGTATGATCGTTTGCAGTTGGAATTTACTACTTGCAAATCCCCCTTAAAGACAAAATTGTTGTTGTGTTATAGTGCTGTGAGTTGTGGTTGAATATAATATGCTACCTTTATCTCAGTCAATCTGTAACTTGATGCAACAGTGTGGTGAATGACAGGTAACCAGAGAACACTCTATGGTTTTATAATTAAATGTTTGCCCTGACATGTAATCTGACTTGACATGAGTCATCACATTTGTTGAAGATCCTTGTCACTCAAACGTAATAAAAACTCCATTTAAATGCCCTTTTAAAATCCATATAATTTTGTTCTAAAGTATGGTTACATATAAATTCAGCGATTCCTCTTGTGTTATAGGAACGCAGAGTAATATCAGTTATACACCAGCTTATGATATGTCCATTATTGTTGAGCATTAGTAATAGATCATTTAGCAGTTAATTCTGTTTTTATCGGTGATGGGAAAATCACATTCCACCCACCATAGATTATCTGTTGGAAGTCATTCACTATAAATTTGTGGGAAGCCTTGAAGGTTCCTTTTACAAATTAGATCAGTTCAAAAATGTATTCATCTGGACGTTAAAGCAGAACCTCTCTTTCCTGTAGTTGACTTTACATATGCTTCTAAATCCACATTACACAACTAAATGTAGTGTAAATATCACCCGAATTGTGAGTTTTGCACAGATATTAATCTGAACATGTTCAATATACCTGAAATTTTTGCTTTGGCAAATTATTTCAGCAGGCAGGATTCTCATTTTATTCAAATATATCCAAAACAACAGGATCTAATCGATGCATATGTCTGAGAAGTTCAAGGGTTGTGGGCTAGTCTATAAAAGAAAACTTTGTTATGAAACCACAAAGACCACATTAGCACTTAGACTTGAACTAAACGCATCATGGAAAAGCAAAGCCTTTTAAGGTGTATTTCAGCTATTGTTATATAATAGAAATACAATTTCATTTAAAAGCAAATTAATTAGATAAAACCATAAAGTAAAATAGGTGTCACGGCAAGAGGTCTTCTTCGTCGTGGCATACAGTTTCCGCGCCGCTAGAGAAGGAAATATGGCCCTCTAGTGGCGCGGCACCACAGCGCAGCGGTAATTCGATTCAGCTGTTTCCTCCATTATATAAGCCCCGAAGAAGAGAAGGAATATGAGCGGTATTTCGGCTCGGTTGAGCCCATCACGTTAGGACGGCGCGCCACTCGTATTCTGAATCTGAGGGGCGGCGTGCTGTGGTGGAACTTGGTATGCACTCCAGCTTGAGGCCTATAAGGCAGAGGGGGTATTCCTGCGAGAGGATAGGCACCTAGCGAGGTAGGCTAGGTGCGGTGTGGTGAGGCACGTCCCGGCCCCGTGTTTTCCATCCTAGGGTTGAATGTACCACCTGCTCTTGGTAGAGGGCAGGTGGAGTAGGCGGCAGGAGCCCCGAGGTATGTTAGGCCTACCATTTATATAGAGTAGGGACATATCGTGGCCCCCCCAGTGCCCGAGAGGCACCAGGCTCCGGTGGACAGCTGGCGGGAGCTAACAGTCGAGTCCCAGAGGCACGTCCACGCGGGACGTGGCTAGTGGCGTCGCATGGTTGGGTAGTGCCCTAATGGGAGCCCCTAAAACACCCAGGGTGGTGTTTCCAGCGGCGCCGGTCCACCGTAGCGGTGTCCTCCGGCCTGGGGCCTGCACGGGGCTCCTCCCCGACGGGCCTGGTAAGGGACGTGCGCTCACGGCCTCGTGCATCCCAGTTCGCACCGGTTCCTTGGGGTCAGTTGGTTTTTGGCTGTGTTATGTTCTTGTGTGGTTTTGTGTTTGTCTTATATTTAATAAAGCACCTTTTATTAGTTCCACTGTCCTGCATATTTGTCTCTTTTGTGTTCAAATCCCCCGGGCGTGACAATAGGAAGGAACACGGCATCATGATACATAATGCCTGCAGATGATCATCATACCCCTCTTTTTGACTTAGAGCCTGAAATCAAAACCCATTAAAACAATATTTTTTTCCAGATTTATTGATACACTTTGCCTTAAAACATTAAAGTTAATAAGCAAGAGGAAAATAAGCAACAGGTCTGAAAATGAATAAAAATAATTTAAATTAGAATACCAGGGCACGGTAGTGCAGTGGTTAGCATTGTCACCTCATATCTCTGAGATCTCCGTTTTGATCCCCATCTGGGGCTCCATCTGTGGATTTTGTATGTTCTCCCACATTCTAAAGACATGAGTGTTAGGTTAACTGGTGTTTCCAAAGTCCCCCTATTTTGGATGTGTGTATGAGTGTATGTGCACTGTGATGGATTGGCACCGGCTTTCCTCCAACCCTGAATAGGATTAGGTGGATAAGACAGTGATTGAATGAATAACAAGGCTGGAAAGGGATCAGCTACTTGATTTAATGTAGCCCCCTTTTGCTTTAATTACATCCAGTAATTAAAGTCTGTTTGTTTGGATCTCTACCAGCTTTACCACATGTCATCACAAGAACAAATGAAGCACAGCATGACACTTTTTTTAGAAGAAGCGTCTTTTTTGTCACCCAACATGCAGGACAGCTTTGTGTAATGCTTGTGAGACATGCGCATGTTGTCACATGCAGAGACCAGCAAATCTCAGACTTAAAGACCTGTAAGTCCTTCAAAGTTGCAGTTAGCGTCTTGGTGACAGAATTAACACAATCCTGGCTTAGTCATCCTATTTTGTTGGAGAATTAGGTGGAGCAGACGTAGTCTGGTGTGATGCAAGGTGATTGGTTGTATCTGAGTTTATAAGAATAAAGTGGCAGATCACTTACACAAACCAAATATTTTAAATTACATTACATTACATTAAATCTTTTTTTTCCACTTTGATGTCTAGGGATATAATGCATGAACCCAGCTGGATAAAATATTTAATTTATCTTACTTTTCAGAGTCTGACATGAGGCAAGTTAATTGATTTTCATAGGCACTGTAATTACTGTTGCTAAACCCTTCTCACTATATTAGAAATTTATATTTGAAAAAATATATGAACAAAATGAAAAAGTGTAGTAATTGTAGCCGCATAAAAAGGCGAGCCATGTGATACTGTGTTGACCTCTGCACACCTAGTAGCGTCTGGTTATCTAACTGCATTATTATGGTCTGTGGAAACTGAAAGTTGCTAATCGGCATTATCTTATCAAATTGCAAAATGGTCACTATAACCAAAATGCTAGATTTATTAATGTTATAGTATACATACAAGTTTATAATGTTATAAATGTATTTACACAACACTGTAATGCTAGTAAATGGTAAGCAAACTAGTGTTCGGTTACTTGTCACCGATGAATATCAAACAAGAATAACTTTTTGATTTTGTTAAAATTCTGTCATAAACAATACAATCCTAAATAATAATATCTTTAAGGATATTTCTCTAAAATGGTCCCAGAATTATTAGTATGTATTAATTTATTATTCTGTTTTATTAATTTATTTAATTAATTTTATTTTATTAATTAATTAATTTATTTATTTATTAATCAGATGAAGAATTGAACTAAACTGTATAGGAATACTTTAGCATTGGGACTATGAAATAATGATCTATGGACTATATGAAGGCAGCACAAATATAAACAGTGATGACTGTCAAATTTATTAAACACACATTTTTACAATTTTACAAGTATAAATACTCTTTTTGTGGGACGTCTATAAAGGCTTTTCCCTCTGACATGCAGTCAATTTTCATAGCCCCGTTTGCCAGACAAAAATTAATTATTCATACATTTTCATACAGATTAATTTTTAACAGGCAAACAAACAAAACTCAGTCGAGTATTTAAGACATGCTCTATGATTCCCTCTGTGTTTCCACTTCATTTACGTACTTTTGTTCAACAAAAATAACACAACCAAAGCAACAGCCCATTTTAAAGAGTGTGTCAGTAGTTATTACCCTGGAGAGGCAGTTATAAACATGACTTGGAAGTCAGCAGCCATGTGAAGGTTAACTCCCTCAAAGAATAAGATGGAAACCATACTCTTTTTTTCCGAGGAACAGCTTCCTGTCAAACTAATTCTTTCTCATTAAGTTTTGGAAAATACTTTCACTGTTTCAGGGCTTTCTCAATACATTAGATGTGATGGACTACAGTATATTTTCTGAAAGAAAAAAAAAAGCAGATCAAACTTCAACAAGTCTGATGCAATTAGTCAACCTAGTTGAGGCAAATCAGTGGTGGGGAAAAGAAACTGAATTCGTAACTAGCATGAGCTACTTATAAACATGATGTGATGAATTAATGACTGCAGACTTATAGCTATGGACAGATAATCTACTGACCTATGAATTCATGTATCAGTCACCTGGAAGTAGTGCATTTTGCTTTATTTTACTCACACCATGATCAAGTTCCTACATGTCTGTTACATTGCTTCCAGTCCTTATTCAGCCCTGCAAACTTTAGGGGTTTTCTCAACCTGAAAATGGATTGATTATACGTTTAAAAAAAAAGAGGGTGCTTAACATAACTCACTCCCTACGTGTTGTAATATTGCTGTTTCCTCATGACATCATTCATTTAATGTTGTGAGTAGCTCCTGCCAATGTAGAATAATCTAGTTCTTTGAACTGCATCCACATTATCCCAGCTCGCTCACACACTTCAAACATACACTACCGCTCAAACGTTTGGGATCACTTGGAAATGTCTTTGTTTTCCAAAGAAAACACATTTAATGCAATTCACAACAATTGTATCCATTTCACAAACAATTAAAATGAATCAGATAATTTTTAAAGAATGATTTTTGCAAAGCAGCCTATTATCAGAATCTGTCAGTCCTTTTTGAAGTACACATTCATCATTTCCTTTAAAATCATTATTTCTAATTCTGACAATGTCATCATGTCCTGTTCATTTGCTATATTTCCTATTCAGATTAATTTCATGCATGTTTTCATGGAAAACATGAAAATTTCCAAGTGATCCCAAACTTTTGAGCGGTAGTGTACCTCACTAGGTTTTCAGAAATCTCATACAAAATCCTCCCATCATGCTAACCATACAATGCCACCTTTTTGTAAAGGTCTATGTATTCTGTATCCAGGGGGAAATGAAAGAAAACTGAATAATTCTGCAAAACTTGCTGGCATTGCTGTTCATTGAATACACTAAATTTGAAAAACCTAATCAAGGGCTAAGAAGAACTTTGTACAAAAGTTGACATGAGAAGCAGTTTTGCCATATATTTTAATCTGAAGTAAACTAATAATAATCAATCACATGGCTATTCTGTTGTATTGTGTATAGTGTGTAATTAAGATATATAACAAATATGTTTTTTAAACATGGCCATGACATTTATATTATATATAAGATTATATAAGATTGTATCCTTAGAAATCACAACATACATAATATACATGTATCCTGCAGCGACTGTGTCAAAGTCTCACCCTCTTCAGCATGGATTACTCTGACTGTTAAACAATGTCCTGTAGAAAAGGCAGTCTGATTTCTCCTTTATTTTCAACAAGGTAAAAATATGAACATTGAAAATAAAAATTAATATGCTAAACAAAACTACACAAATTAAATTATATCAAAAATCCCTTTGCTGTGGGGAAACTGGTTTATTGGCAATGTTACTGGAGCCGTCATTTCTTTCTTCATAACACCGTTTTGTAACCAAGCCTTGTCAATTGAATAGTTTTAGAGTAAATTTACTTCCAAAAAAATGTTGAAGTTTTATACATAGTCCATAAAGAAAAGGCTGTGTATTAATAAGTATATTATATATTAGAAAGTGGTCAATAGTACTGTATAATATCTTAGTAGGTGTGTGTTTAGCAGGGTCTGAGCCACCATACTGTTAGCTAAACAACTTTTTCTTTTTTTTTCCGTTAAACATATAAATACGTTATCTTTGTTACTATTGATTTAGCTTATATTTGTGCATATCCATAGTATTGGGAAACAGTTCTGGGGGACACAACTTTAAAAATAAACTTGTCAGCACCAGTTCAAAAATGTCAAGATTTTATACACTGAGCATCCTAAATTCAGTATCAA
>JAVSBU010160081.1:0-12569 GCA_033118015.1 Loricariichthys derbyi
AGTGGCATTCAAAACTATTTACTCCACTATATCCATTCAGCTTAAGTAGATATGACCACTAGAGGGGACCTTTAAGGTATCTGTGAAAATAAAGTAAGATACTTGATGGGCTGTGCTGCTGGACGCAAAATAAGACAAACAATCAAGACCACCTCCAGAAGGTAGGGCATGCGGGGACAACGCCGGCACAAAGGACACACCAAATGCCACTAACTTGCTGCTGCACGCGTAGGAGAGGGCCGACATGGCGTGGCGCGAAAGGCCAAGCAAACCTAGTTGCTGCACGTGTGGGAAGAGCCATATCGCGTATCGCAACAGAAGCTCTAACGGTGCCCCGTCGGCTTTGCTGTCACTTTCATGTTTTATCATCTCGAAACCAGGTGAATTCTATTAGCACTTTCGCAATGCCACGCAATGCTTGTGCGCATGCACAAGCCAAGGTAGCAACAGCGGCTGTATGCCCTGCCATTCCACGCTCTGCCAGTAGGGGGCTGGCAGGGATCCTGATATTTATAGGATAAGCGGACACTACTGTACATTTAATTGTGTGTGAAGTACTGACTAACTGCCACCTGGAAAGTTGGACCAAGACTCTGGTGGGCTAAAAATGGTACAATTAGGAATGTGAACCTCCAAAAGGTCTACTACACTTTTAATTACATCGCCCTTGTCCTGTGCTACAACACCCAGAAGAGACATTTTCTGGGAAACACTTGCTCAGGTAGGCAACGGCCCAATATGGATAATTAGAACTGCAGCCTTTGGTTTCTAACTGCAAATGTATTATTCCAATATAACAGTCACAGCCCTGTGAATGTGAGAATTGGAATACAGGGATAGGAATGTTATGTTCCTCTATAGGAAAAGGTAAAATCCAGTTTTCGAGCAGCTCAATGTAGACTTAATCTGATTTCTAGATTGGAGTATGGTGTATACATTACACTTGACTAACCAGATAATTGCATATGATTGGATTATTAAGTGCACGTAAACGCACTTACTGTAGACACTCCAAATTAAATGTATTGTCACCCCAACCAAAAGACCCATTCCCACGTAATTAAAACACCCCTAAAACATCACAGAACCTCCACTAGCTTGAACCACATCTTGCACGCAGTCCTCATTGAAGGCTTCCTGAGTTCTTCTGTAAACATGACACCTAGAATTACTCACAAACAGTTAGAACCGAGTTAAACCAATGAGACAAAAATATTATACTTGGTCATTTATTTATTGAGGAAAATGATCCAATATTATTTGCCAGTGAGTGGCAAAAGTAGTTGAACCTTTGCTTTTAGTATCTGGTATGTCATAGTTTTGCCACTCACAGAATATACTTACAGAATGTAATATTTAATAATTTTCTACAAAAATAAAATGAAAAAGTAAAATATTTCTGGCTCATTTGTTTAAGCAGGTTCTTTTTATCTACTAGTGTGAAATGATGATTTTGTTTAAGGTCATATTTATTCAGAAATATTAAAAGATTATATAAGGTTCACAATTTTTACAAGCACATCTGGTAAATCTTCTACAGATCAAATGCCATGAAAAGCATTTCCAATTTCCCTGATGTACACAGCCGGATGCAAATCAATGCACTCTTACCACACAATAAAGTCTGGTTTCGATTTTACCTACTAATGAATTTAAGACAAATGTTTTTTTTTCCCCTTTAGTGCCTCTAATGTTCTTCCACCCATATGTGTAACCCTGAACACTTGGCTTAATAACTGATCATGGTCCTCTGATATTTGAAACTGGAATTGGACTACTAAAATGTCCAAACCAGAGCTGTTTGCAGATGATAGGGCCTAATTCCTAAAGACAGACATCAACAGACACAGGTCATGAATAGAGGCTGCAATAATGTCATTAGATCTCGACTCTTCCCCCTAAACCACAGAAACATGTAACAAGTCTAAGTGGCATGCATGGGTTGATTGTGGTTAGTCCTAATTACTTCAGTGGGATCTGCAAAATCCCCTAACAAAGTGAAAGTGTAAAAACACCACAATGCTACAGACTTAATTTCCTCTCTATATAACCCACTGCATGTTTTTGTAGGGAAAAGGTGTCATAAGTTGGGGGCGAGATGGAAATCGGAAATGGTAACTGAAGAAGGGTAAACACAAAATAATAAACATATTAAAATAATAAACGGAAGCACAAAGCCTTACCGGCTAAACCCCCAGAACCGGTGAGGACTAGGGTAAGGTCATATCTGGAGTAGCGTGGACCTGTTTTTACGGCCAGCAGGCCAACTACATGGGGGTAGAGGAGAGATATGGCAGGCAATCATGACAAAAACCCGGGCAATGGTGGTGGCTCAGCCTTCAGTAGCCTCACTCTCTGTCGAATGCCTCCATGTGGACCTTACTACAGTGCCAGAGAACCACACGGGGCATAGGACGGGTCAGGGGGGATGGGGGGGGGGGATAACAGAAACGCTCTTTACCTACACTAACAACTGCACCCTACCATACCTCAGGCCTTTTGACCCTATGCCACCTCCCTTCTTTGCAGGAGAGGTGGTACCTCTGTACCTCAGGGTACCTCCGAGCAACACTGGTGCGATCTCCCCGCAACACCACATAGCGCTTCCCAAACACAATTGCGCTAAACGGGCGAGACAGTGCTTCCTGACCACAATGGTGCTTGCCTCGCTGTTGCACTATGAATGCAAAACACCATCAGCTCAAAACATGACTCGCTTTGGAATGTGATGCACACCTCAGGATTCAGCCCTGGGATCAGAGTGATCCGATCTGGATCCATCCAACATCAATGGTGCCGCATTGGCTTTGCTCCAACGTCAGCTTTTTAAAGGGCAAAGAACAGCTGTTGCCGATTAATGTGCACCCGCACAGCACCACTGTGAGCATGTGCAAGGAAGACTCTTCTTCCAGCCATTCCACGTCCTCAAAGTCCCCTACTCACATGGCGTAGATGTGGCAGGGACAGTTACAAGAAGACAATTGAATATGCAGCTTAGGAGTGTTGGTTATTTCCAGATACTGACTACAGCAAAAAAGACAGACAAGCATTCCAAACATTTGGGAGCTGATCAAATCAAATCCTTTAAAACAGCTGTCACACCAGAGACCTGAAAATCCCCTTTTAGGAAACTGATATTACTCAGCCTTGGTAATCTCATCAGCATCCAAACACTCCTTAGAGAGAGAAGATTATATGAAAGAGTCCAATCTCAAAACAACTGCAAAGCATTCAGAAGTCTGGGTAAGTGGATTTCTCATGGAATGGACCTGATATCATTTCATCTCGAAAATGGAAAAGAATTGAGGGCCATCTATTTTAAACGTCTGTCCCATTTCTTAATGTGCTATCATAAATAAACTGGATTGAGTTATGCAAGACTGTTGGTTCAATTCTGTTGAAACATCACACTCCATTGTATAGAATATGCACTGAAAACAAACAATTTTTCAGTCACTTCATCATTTGGAGACATTATCTCTATCCCATACAATAAACATTTCAATGCATTATCTACATTAAATCGAAATGCTTGGGCGAACTGTGGATTAGGCAGCAAACCTTCTGGTTAGTTACTACTGAATTGCCAATAAAATAGAGCTAGATTCAAACTCGAAGTGGGATTTGCAATATGAAGGTAGCATGGGGCATTTATGGAATCGTGATAGACTGGCACCCTGTCCATGGTATATACATTGGCCTGTTACCTGTGAATTCCGTGTTAAGAATTTCAGACCCTCCCCTGCAAGTCTGACCAGGTTAAGTGGTGGAAAATGGAACGTTTCACTTTGTTTTTATTTTATTGTAGACAGTGACTTTTCTGAATTACCTCACCCACACCCTCCTCACTGTCTGAAGGCATAAGGTCCAAGTCCATTCTTAGGAGTACCATAAAAATACCCTGGCATCTCCAGCCACATGAGTAGGTTTCAGTTCATTTTATAGTAATTTACACCTAATAATTGCAGCATCCTTTTTGCTCATGGCAGATTTTCAATAACACAATGCAAGTTTTTATTCCTTTTACAGCAAATGCCAGCGAAATCCAATTACGATGAAATTCACCAACCTTCTCAGTAATACTTGTCAGCAAATCACATCTGTATTTTATTAATAGAGGCTTCAGTTTGTTAACTACGGTTTTTGAAAGTCATAATCATAAGGTTGGCACAGGAAGATAACATGTAATAGCTGCATGCTATACCTGTATCATTCCAGACTGCCTCAGGTATAGTAGGTCTGGTTTCCATAGCAGGGAGAAGACTTAATGCAGTTTGACAGCACAGATGAAGAGAGATGTGGGTTCTCATCAGCCAGCTGAACCCCCTCTTCATCAGTAGCTCTCTGTATGGCACACATACTGGGTAGTTCGTCAGCTAATCAACCGGCTGGGGCTCGGATCACAGCTTTGTTGGAATCAGCAACAGGAAGCTACGTTGTCCCAATGAACAGAATAAATAGTTCTCAGTGTAGAATAATGCATGGATATAGTGCAGTCTGTCTTAAAGATCAGCGAGATCTCATTTCACACCCGCTGATGAAATGTTATGCCTACTGACTGAAGTCATTTCAACCAAGGAACAACACAGCGACTTGTGTTTCATGCAAGACCTTCAATTGTTTCTTCATCCAGTTCTTTTAAGCTTTCTTCATTGTCTCACTTGCCGTCTGTACCTTATTTATTAGTTCTACCATTAGATGCACCAGTTTAAAAAGAGGCACCATTAAGCCAATTCTTTTCAATGATACACATGCTTAACTGTGTTAATGAAATGAGAAGAGTCAATGAAAATGGAGACCAGCTCATTTCACTGAGATGCAACTGATTTGAAAAATGCAGCGCTGTGTCTTAAGCTTGAAATTATCTAAGAATCTATATGAAATAAAATTCAACTCACTGTTCCATAATTTATTCCTAAATCTTATTATGTAAGCTATGTATGCCTGCGATTATGCGATTAGCGTGAATTCGCGAATACTTGGAACCCCCCCCCAAAAAAAAAAAATTTTTTTTAAAAAGTGCTTATAAGTCCCTATTTTGATGGTTAAATATAAATCCAACCATGCATGAACAGGGTTGAGCTTAGTGCCACTCCTGTGGCTAGGCATTCGCACTGCATTGTTATGTATCAACCAGTGAGAACCCACCTTGCACCATCATCCGAACACCAGCCAATAGCATTTGAGTATTGGAGTTAACATGCACGCTAGTAGCAGTAGCAGTATGAGTTGGGGTATGCCTTTGAAACGGCTCATGGAAATTCTCAAATAACGAGTACTCATGTGCTACAGCACAAAATTTGTGGATTCCACGAATAACAAGTAGATACGTTCCAGAGAAAATTCGTGAATGTTGAACCGTGAATGGGGGGTCTACTGTACCACATGAACAGTATACTAACCACAGAAGCAGTAACATCATCGTTAGCACCTTACGCTACTCGATATGCGCTCTTGTCATCTAGGCTTCACTATGTTGTTTTGGCTTCACATAGGTTATCCAGACTATTCACGCAATTCTGCTGTTAGGCTAGCCGCACTATTCAGCCCCATCCGTGTTACTCGCATTATTTAGCCGCTAGGAATAACAAGTAGATATGTTCCAGAGAAAATTTGCAAATGCTAAACCGCGAATAGGCAGGGGTCTACTGTATACACAAACATTATGCTAACCACAGAAGCAGTAACATCACACACCAACATGCCACCACAATGTTACTGCAGTGCTGAGAATGATCCACCATGAAATAATACCTCCTCTCTGGTGGTCCCGCGGGGGTCCTGACCATTGAAGAATATGTGAATGAGGGCTAACGAAGTATGCAGAGCAATAGAATATGCATTATGGGCATATAGCAACTATATTGTAAGCAAAGGTGAGAAAAAATACAATGAGCGTATATGAAGCCACAGAAAATGTTAGCCTTAAAACCTTGGAATCATGTACTTGAAGTGAATAGAAAGAATGAACTTGTATCATGAGAGTGATTATTTTAACAATTAAACTTATAGTCTTGTATGGCTTCATGCTGTGGTGGAGCTGGTAAATGAGAAAATGAGTCCCACTCACTTGAATATAAAATCTTGCTCCATTACGGAGGTAACGATCCTTAGCTTTACCTGAATATAAATGAGAACAGTGGTTTCTGTTGTTCCCAGGCACGTATAGAATATGTCCAAAATTGTGACACTTTTACAATATTTGATATCAAATTTAATCTGGGGCCTGACTCTGATGAAAGTCACTCATATTGATTCTTTTGCAAAGTTATTAGCCAATTCAACTTTATGTATGATTCAACTAACGGTTAAAGTTAAATTACTTTAAATTTATACTACATAGCCAATACAATGTGAGTTGTATTGGCTATGTTGGCTGAATGCTCTTGGCGATCATCTGATAATGAGGCTGAAACCAGACTGTGCAATGCCTAAACGGTCAGCCTAGTGGTTAGGGTACTGAATTATGGACCAGAAGGTCCAGGGTTCAAATCTCACATCTGCCAAGTAGCCACCGTTGGGCCCTTGAGCAAGAACACTTAAGCTACAATTGTTTGGACTCTACTGGTTGTATCACTCGTAAGTCACTCTGGATAGGAGCTCCCCAGACCATAATTTCTCATCCACCACACTGGCACTGTACATTTGGTCAGAGGTATTGTCCTAGCATCTGCCACACTTATTCTTTCGACAGACTTCCAAAAATTGCTGGATTTCAATCCATGAACTATGCTGCAGTGTGTGATAGGTGTGCTACCTTCTGCATTATGAAGACCAATCATGAAGGCCTTGCAAACTAGTTCTCTGCCTTGGAAACCCAATCCATAATTTTGCCAACTGTTGGTCTGGTAATTGCTTACAGAGGCGATTTGGAAATCGAAGTGTTGCAAACAAGACAGGTAATTTTTATATGTTATACTTCAGCACTTTTGGGAGATCATATGGCTTTGCAGCTGAAATGCTGGATCTGTCCACTTTGCAATAACAGCACTTACAGTTGCCTGGAGCAGCTCAGAGCAGACGGCACATGAGTTTATGGAAAGGTGGCATCCCACAGTAAAAATAATATCTCTCTTTAATATGACCTATTGTCCTACGTTTGCCTGAAAAATTTTGAACATGTACAGTAGGTCACAAAAGTACACACCTGTCTGTTTAGATTATATATCCTACATGCGTGCATATGCATCTGTAGAATATAATTTTTTATACAGTATCTCAAAAAAGCGAGTACACCTCTCACATTTCTGCAAATATTTTATTATAGTGTTTAATGGGACAACACTATAGAAATGAAACTTGGATATAACTTAAAGTACTTAAAGTGTACAGCTTGTATAGCAGTACAGATTTACCGTCTTCTGAAAATCACTCAATACAGCAGCCATTAATATCTAAATAACTGGTCAACGAAAGGGAGTACACCGAACAGTGCCATTAAGGCTTCACCGTTAGCACTCTACGCTACTCGTTACTTGCTCCTCATGCCTTCCTGTTATCTAGGCTCTGCTATGTTATTTTGGCTTCACAGCCACTAGGCTAACTCTGCTAACCATACATGTTATTTTTGCTTCACAGCCACTAGGCTATCCAGACTATTCACACAGTTCTGCTGTTAGGCTATCCGCACTATTCAGCCCCTAGGGTATCCGTGTTACTCGCATTATTCAGCCACTAGGCTGTTCCTGCTAGCCATGACCCTTTTTCCTCCCTCCTTGAGTATCTACCTGTCCGTTTGTCCCTTGGCAGTGCTGCAGCATGAGATTGCAGGGAAAGATGGTAACAGTATTCCTTTGAAGAGGGATATCAGTAGGGGTCATTAGGTAGAGGAGTGATTCAATCAATAACTATAAAAATCATTAAATTGCAATAATTGCTGTTAAAGTAACCAATTACTGTATCTAATGGGGCAATCACTTTTTTTCATACAGTGGTACTTGAAAGTTTGTGAACCCTTTAGAATTTTCTACATTTATGCATAAATACGACCTAAAATATCATCAGAATTTCACATAAGTCCTAGAAGTAGATAAAGAGAACCTAGTTAAACGAATGAGACAAAAATATTATACTCGATCATTTATTTATTGAGGAAAATGATTCAATATTATATATTCGTGAGTAGCAAAAGTAAATGAACCTCTACATTGGCAGGTTTTTTCAATCAATGGGATGCCAATCAGGTGTTAATAGGCAAGGCCACATAGGATCCCAGGGTAACCTCTAAGCAACTGAAAGCCTCTCTCACATTGGCTAATGTTAATGTTCATGAGTCCACCATCAGAAGGACACTGAAAACAATGGTGTGCATGGCAGAGTTACAAGGAGAAAGCCCCTGCTCTCCAAAAAGAACATAGCTGTTCATCTGTAGTTTGCTAAAGATCATGTGGAGGAATGTTTTGTGGATTGATGAGACCAAAATAGAACTTTTTTGTTTAAAAGGAAAGCTTTATGTTTGGAGAAACGAAAACACTGCACTCCAGCATAAGAGCCTTATCCCATCTGTGAAACATGGTGGTGGTAGTATCATGGGTTTGGTCTGTTTTGCTGCATCTGGGCCAGGACGGCTTGCCACCATTGATGGAACAATGAATTTTGAATTATAGCAGCTAATTATAAAGGAAAATATCAGGATATCTGTCCGTGAACTGAATCTCAAGAGAAGGTGGGTCATGCAGCAAGACAACAACCCAAAGCACATAAGTCATTCTACCAAAGAATGGTTAAAGAAGAATAAAGTTAATATTTTGGGATGACCAAGTCAAAGTTATGACCTTAATCCAATGGAAATATTGTAGAAGGACCTGAAGTGAACAGTTAATGTGATTAAACCCACCAACATCCCAGAGTTGAAGCTGTTCTGTACGGAGGAATAGTTTAGTTACAGTTATTATTACTGCACAGGGGGGCACACCAGATACTGAAAGCAAAGGTTCACATACTTTTGCCACTCACTAATATTTAATATTGATATAATAACTTGTTTAACTAGATTCTCTTTATCTACTTTTAGGACTTATGTGAAAATCTGACGATGTTTTAGGTCATATTATGCAGAAATATATACATTTCTAAAATGTTTACAAACTTTCAAACACCACAGCCCACACACACTGTGTTTTGCATAACCTCTATTCATTTTTTCCTTGTCTGTGTTTTACAGGCTCTGGCGTCTATCCCTGGAGAACAGTTTTCACAGGCGTAAGCATGCAGTGGATGGGAAGCTCATCTCATACAGACCTAAGTAGAGTTACCAGACGCTGTTGCAATGTTGGGGGATGGTCCCTCTCCCTCAGACACAGCCAGTCTGTATGCCTGACCCAGCCTGAAGGTACAGCTGGGACCCAAACCTGTGTACCTGCAGTGGTGGGCTAAAGTATTGAGTCCAGTGTTACTTACTCACCTGCATTTTTCTACATCTGTAAACTGTTTAACTGATTACTGTTCTTCTTCCACACAAGATTTTTATGAAATACTGGATTTTGGATGAAGATTTGATGATTTACAGTGTAAATACATGCACAGATACAGACATTCGGACTTTTTTTTTTCCAAGTGATGACAATGGAATGTGGAACGTACATCCACACTGCCATCTAGTGATGAGAATGAAAAAATCCCCAAGAATGGCCTAAAATTCCTCAAGCTGGTGTGCAGGACTTAACAGTTACCACAAACATTTAGTTACAGTTATTACTGCACAGGAGGCACACCACATACTGAAAGAAGAGGTTTACATACATTAACCACTCACTAATATGTAATATTGGATCATTTTCCTCAATAAATAAATGACCAAGTATAATATTTTTATCTCATTTGTTTAACTAGGTTCTCTTTAATGTACTTTAAGGACTTGTGTGAAAGGGTTCACAAACTTTCAAGCACCACTGTGTATATATATGTATGTACATGTTAAACAAACCTACACACACACACACACACACACACACACACACGCACACACGCACACACACGCACGCACACACACGCACACAGACACACGCACACAGACACACGCACACAGACACACGCACACAGACACACGCACACATATATATATAAATCACCTTTACATGTGCCATCAAGATAAGCATAGAATTTCTTGTTTAGTGCTGGAGAGATTACTATTAATTACATTGTATCCTAAGTGAGGAACATCTTGTGAAAATGATACATTTTGATACAACTTTATTGTTATTGTACTTATATCAGTACTTCAAAGTCAAAGTCAAATTTATTTGTATAGAACGTTTTACAATGGAGCGTTGTCCCAATGAAGCTTTACAATTTATGTTATTCCCAATTTGAGCAACAGTGGCAAGGAAAAACTCCATGAACGTTAAGGCCCATCTTCCTTGGGCTTAAAGGTATAGGTAATAGCCAGTAGGTTTACAGAAATACCTTAAACAAACAAACTTGCTTGGTATCGGCAAGTACTCAAATAAGTACCTGTACTCATACGAGGTAAGGAGTATCAGTGCATCCCTAGAAAATGGTGCTGTAATGGCAAATACAACTGGTACATTCAGTTGCAACTGTTATCTGGGAGGGAATTTGTCTACTTCTGTCTGGTGAACTTAGACTGGTGTGAAAGTGATTACCCAAATGTGATTTGGGTGGTGGCACAGAAAGTAATACCAGCAAGCCAGAGTGAAGGTGGAAACTGAAAACCGAACCCCGAGGGGGGAGGAGGGCAACAAGCACGTCATCCTGAAGCTGAACCTTGAGGTTTAGATTAGAGACAGCCACCTGTCACAAGGCTATCCAGGAGGCTGTCTGGCTCATATTGAGGATTTGTATGAAGCCATATACACTTCCTGGTGAAAAATATGGTCTCGCACCTGATTATTTTGTTGGACCACATTTATCTTTGATTACAGCACTCATTTGCTGTAGCATCATTTCCACAAGGTTCTGCAATGTCAAAACATTTATTTCTGTGCAGAATTGTATTCATTTTTCCCCAAGATCTTGTATTGATGATGGGAGATTTGGATCCACTGTCTTCTCCAGCAGATCCCAATGATTCTCAACGGGGTTCAGGTCTGGACTCTGTGGTGGCCAATCTATGTGTGAAAATGATGTCTCATGCTCCCTGAACGTCTCTCTCACAATTTGAGCCCCATGAATTCTGACTTTAGATCATCTTGGAATATGGCTGTACCATCAGAGAAGAAAAGTCCATTGATGGAATAACCTGGTGGTTCAGTATATTCAGGTATCAGCTGATCTCATTCTTTGGGCTCATAACATTACTGAACCGAGAACTGACCAACTGCAGCAGCAACCCCAGATCATAGCTCCGCCCCCACAGGTGATAACCTTTTTTGGCCAGGCAGTGTATTACATCATTAGGGGAAAATTATCTTTAAGGGGTGTCAATGGAAAATATATGGTCACATTAATCACACCAACCTGAAAGCAGTCACACATTTTGCTTGTTCATATTTGACATTAATGAATGGAGAAAGCAAAGGAGCAAAACTTTGAAGAAAGCATCCCAAACCATTCATATCATCAATTCTGTTATGGAGCCGATCATCCTGTGGCTCTGCTCAGGTCTAATGGAAGCCCGGGTTAATTTGATAGCAGCCTTCAGCTCACGCATGTTCAGCTCAACTGCATGTTGGGTCTGATGTTCTCACAGACCCAAATTTCAAGAAATAAAGTCTTGAAATGTTTCACTCTTAAGGGTAATGAATCTATATACTATATGAGCTTCACTTTCTGAAATGAGAGACAACAAATATTGAACTTTTTCATGATATTCTAATTTTTGAGATGTACCTATAAACTGTTAGCATGTAGGTGGCATGATGGTATTATTGGAGGCTTGGTGACCCCAAAGGTTCTACTTTTCTGTAGCTCTCCAAGAGTGATCTTTGGGGATTTTTCCACTCTTACCATCCTACTCACTGTGCAAGGGCAAAATAAACTTGGAACCTTGCCCAGGAAAGTTCATCTCAGTTCTAGATGAAAATTTTTATTGCTCTAACTGTAGAAATTTATAGCCAATCCCTGAACTATCAACAAAAGATAAAGTCAACACATTTTACTATCATTTGAATTCTGTGTTGTCTCGTCTTCCAAATGCTGAAGAACAACTAAAATATTGGAGATTATTATCCCTTTAACATTCTGCGTAACTTTGTGGTAGAGCACTTTTTGGGTCACTATATGTTTTTAACCCTTTAATGTCCTCACCAAGGAAAAAAAGCAATCGAAAAAATATTTTATTTTATATTTATTTAATAAAATTATTATAAAAATAAAATAATTTTTCCATTGATTTTTTTCTTGGTGAGGACATTAAAGGGTTAAGAGAAATGACAGGAAGTCATGCATTTAAAACAGTTTTCACTCCCCGGCCCCGTTATTTCTATATGCAACACTTGACACTACATTCATTAAATCAACATATACAACATTCAACATATTTACATATAGGGTTTTGGAGGTGGGGGGGGCCGTATAAGTTCAGGGGGTGGGGTTTAACCGCCCGCTGGGCTGTATGGCTTCCTTCCTCTCCATTTTAACTGCATATTATACATCTAGGGTTTGGGGGG
>JAVSBU010160299.1:0-14865 GCA_033118015.1 Loricariichthys derbyi
TGTGTGTGTGTGTGTGTGTGTGTGTGTCTGTGTGTGTGTGTCTGTGTGTGTGTGTCTGTGTGTGTGTGTCTGTGTGTCTCTCTCTCTGTGTATATGTGTGTCTCTCTCTCTGGGTGTGTCTCTCTCTCTGGGTGTGTCTCTCTCTCTGGGTGTGTCTCTCTCTGCGCTTTGTTTCTTGTTTATTAATGAAAGCTGAAAAATTCCCAAATCAGCCTGCTTTCAGGATTAAATAAGTAATAATAATCTTTTATAAAGCATCTTTCATACATTTAAAATGCATTAAATGCTTTATAATATAACATAGATAATAACAGTGAGATAAGAGATAAAGGTTCACAGAAAATAAAGTAAGCAAATAAGTAAAACTCTGTATTAAAGAGTTCTAGGGACTAATTTGGGAGGATCTTTCCCCATCGGAGCTCCCTAGAGAACTACACTGGTTCCAGTACTTTTCTATTTTGCATTCACATTGTCAGTAGGAACGCTGTGTGATGCTAAAGTGATGTAAGCCATGTGAGTTTTGTTTAAATATTCTGTTGTATGCACTGAGCCTAAGCTTCACTGTTGGTCCATTTCTCAGTGCGGAATATAGCGGTCCATCTTCTTAAATCCTTTTCATATTGTGTAGCCTTTGTAGATGCTTGAGTTATCGACAGATGGTTTGTGCACTGTGCTTATTCGGTAATGTGATTGTGCTCCTAGCGTCCTACCGTCGGTCACTGGAAACGTTTATACTTTGTTTGCTGTTATCTTCTCCAAAGCTAAAATGCTTCCATATGAAGGACAGGACATTTGTCTTTGATATCAGCTGCTCGATGTTTGAGTTCTCCTCCATGTTGATCCATGTCGCTGACTGTCCAGTCCAGTCAGCGACATGGAGCAACACGGAGGAGAACTCAAACGGTTTGGAGTCACATGGTCACACACAGGGTAATTATGGTTTAAACAGGATGGTACGTAAGTGAGAAAGTATAAACTGAATAATGGAAAAACAAAGGATTAACAGAATTTTATTAAAACCTTAACAACTGATAAAGGCAAGAATAATTTGGATAAAGGTCCTAAATAATTATGAATAAACACCCAGCCCTGTTTTGTCAGGTTGTGCAAACAAATACAAGAAACCATTCAGGAATATATCTACATCTCTTATTTTTATATGCAATGTCATGTGGGGGAGGGGAGAGTGGATCCTCTCCAGTTGTTTAGGAAATAAGAGGCTACTCAAGTTGCTCCAACTAGGGTTAAACGCATTAATCTCTGCAGTAATTATCGCATCAAATTAGAAGAAAAATATAAAGCACTGCACAGCACGAAAAGCTTTGATTGGCTGAGTAGATATTTGCATTAATGAGAAGTTGAGCTGTATCTAATAATTTGGCCGGTGAGTGCATATAAGGCTTACTGTATCAGAGCTGTTGTATTGTATTTGGTGTGTGTGTGTGTGTGTGTGTGTGTGTGTGTGTGTGTGTGGCTTGGCACCCTGTGCTGATTGAAATTCTCTTGCACGCTGACTGGCCGTATCTGTGTGAATCGAGTAGGGAAATTTTGTTCCTTTGTGTGAGGTGATGGAGGAACTAAGCTGGAGCTCAGTGATAAAGGATGTGAGAAACTAATAGGTAGAATCAGAAGTGTGGAGCTGTGAGGGAGGTTCCTGCTGAAACACCATGCAGAGATACTGAATGTTTTCGTGATTCGCTGTGTACAGTTGTGTGCCGTTTAACATCCGCACTATTAGGACCCTGTGTAGGTTAAAGCCATAACACTTAAGACGTCGGTATGAGACTTTACAGACTTTATTTCCTATTAAGCCACAGTTCCGACCCTGCAATCTGATTGGCTGAGACGTTCTAGGAATGGGATCAAAGCTTTAAGTATTACTCCACCATATACACGTGTAACCTAGCAATGATGCCAACCAAAACAAAGCAGCAACATTATATAAGTCAAATAATTGAGTTTATAAAATGGAGCTATTAATAAATCCTGATAAGGATCAAAGAGAAATGAAGTCAGTGCAGTACATTAAACATCCTGGGCTCTTAATGTTGTTTCGTCTTCTTAGTTCTTTCTTCTTTTCTTCCCAAAGACGTTGTTTGCTGGTGTTAAACTCAGTGTCTTTCATTAAACAATGATCGGAGCTTCATTCATCGATCTGTATATTTATACAGATGAAGCTAAATATTTATTTACTAGGAGTAAATATTTAAATCCTTCTTTCTCCTGTGCCAGTGAGGGCTGAGTGTTTTGGCTTATTGGAAGTTTCTTAAAATTAGCAGACAGTATTAATAAACAGCGCTTACAAAGTTTAAGTTCGTTTAATTTTTATGCATTATAGAATTAATTAGAAATTAATTTGTCTTTAGTTCATGTAGTCGTGTCTTTCGGATGTTACAAGCAATGTTTTGGGACTGCATCCAATTGTTTTACGATTGGCTTACGTGCAAATTTGTTCTGCTTGTGGGGCCCTCCATGCACAATGCAGACTGCAGTCTAGTTCCTACTAATGCAAGTATTTAATTCTAAGTAAATCAATATTAATGAAAATGATTTAATAAAATATAATGTAATCAAATGACGTGGAAAAATGTGCTAAAACTTTTAAACTGGCTCACTGTTTTTAGTTTCACAGTTAAGACAGATTTTAATTAATTTCCTATAAAATATAATTTTAATTGTTGACCTTGGTTTTTAAAAGTGGTCATTAAAAGGCACATTAACTCTATTTCAGAAGAGAGCATGGAACGGATTGAGAAGGTAAGAAAGCAGAAACTGTGAAAAGCGAGTGCATTTAATTCTGGTGGCTGTGTTGCAAAGACGCAGTTGTTCTTACTTTCCTCCACGACTAGAAACTAATCCTCAACTGTAATAGTTTTATTGAACATAAAGCTTTTCTCTCCCAGAGGCTTCACTGTTAGGTGGGTTAATTGATGATGATAATCAGAACAGAATATTAGTATTTTTATGTGGGATGCACCGTATTTAAAATATTTGGCTCCTTTCAGCACACCCTTTTTCACTTGGCCACACTATCAACACACAGCACCCAAAAACCACATGATCTGAATTTTCTTTACTCGGAAACCACAAAACAAACCCAATGAAGCTTTTTGAAACCCAAAAATTGTAAGCTGATAGAAAACAAGCAAATGGGTAGAGAATGATTTATAGTTCCTATGGCTTTATGTTGATTTCTTTGTACTCCGACAGCACCGGCCTTAACTTTAACTCAAAAAGAAGTCATGCAGACTTGAGGCTTTCCTAAGTTTAATGGTTCTTTGGGTCCTCCCAGGGAGTTTCTCCTATCCACTCTTACCTTGGCCTTCTCTTGAAAGGTTTTTGGTCGTTTTTGACACCTGTTGCTTCCCATAATTGCGATGTTAACGTTAGCCCAGGCCGTCGCTTGAGGTTTTTCCTCTCTCTGAGTGTAATGCCTCGGCTTTTCTCACCTCAATAATTCCGTAGTCTTGGTGCTGTGCTATTTTTTTTTCTTAAAGGGCTTTATATTCAGCCGCTCCTTCACTTAATATTCTGGCTGCGTCTCTGCCTCCGTCCTGAACAAACAGCCCCTGAGACTCTGCACAGCCTGAGACAAGCTTCGTAGCACTGGACGTTTGAGCTCAGACCCCACCTGCGGTCCAAACAGAGGTGGCGTTAATGAACGCAGCATGCTCGGGTCGCCGCTCTGCTCGTAACAAAGGGTGCAGCTGCAGCTCGGCGTGGTGAAAATGCTGTCCGGGCCTCGTGGGTAGACCGTCTGGCCTGGCGTACAGGAGAACGTTTAAATGCTTAGATATGTCGGCAGTAATGATTCCTCTAGCTTCTAGGTCTGATTTTAAAGGGTAAGGACCCACCAGTGGCAGCTTGGTAGAGATGGGTGAAAAAGGTGAGCTGATACTGAAAGCAACCAATATTCGCTTTGCACAAGAACTGCCAACTGCCATCTAGTGACCATTATGTGTCAATAACTGCATCCATGTCGCTCTTTTTAGATGCTTTAAGTAGGTAAATCCAGTGTAGCACTACTAGTAATTCAGCACTTGTAGGTAATGAAGGTCAAACCGGGCCAGCGCTTCTAAAGTTAAGGTCCAATAGGGAATGGTTACCTTGTGGAGCTACTATTTGGTGAAAGGTGCTGTGAGTATTAAACCATATTCATCCTGACTACCTCTGTAATTTTTAAAGCTTTTTTAAATTTTGTTGTTAAAAAACGTAAGAATGTTTCAGGTTGTTTGTCATCGTGAATAACTTTAAAGCTGGGTTATTTCGGGCAGTCGCCTTCATCTCAAGATAATGATCTCTGTTGCTTAAATAAACTGGTTCCTATTCAGTCATTCAGTCTCTGTTTCTTTGGATTATCTTTTTTGGTTTTCCTAATATTGTCAATCATTACATTTTTGGCTTCCGTCAAATAAAAGGCCCTTTGTGCCCTCCTCAGTGTTACGGCTTTACAGCTTTGGAAGTTGAATTTATTGTAAATCGAGAAGTTTATTTATACGCTCCATAAATAACATCAGAGTCTAAATTAAACATTTAAATATGACCACTTTTCTTCATTACATTTCCCATAAAGTAATTAAAGACATGAAATAAGTGAAACTTTATAGCCATTGAGGTCTTATTGGTGCATTATCGTCACCGACTGGTTGTTTCCAAATATTGCATGATTTATACTAATTCCATGTTCTGTTTGGGGGGGGCGGACGTTCAATGTCTACATTTATTTGAGTTCAGGGACAAAAAAAAAAAAAAAAGAAATATACAGTTTGATATGTGCATTGTTCAAGTGTATAATGTCATGGGATTTAGCGAATAATGCATTGAAAATGAAAAGCAAAACATTTATTGTTGTGACCGTAGCTTTTCCTCACTACGTTTCCCAGCATTCATCACTCCTGCTGCATTCTTCCTGATAAGGAGCAGGAGAGTTCATCGTAGTATCGTTACTGTGCATCTCTTACCTGGGATAATTCAAAGTAGGGTTTCTGTCGAATGTTTATTTATGTTTTATTATCAGATTCCTATTGTAATTTGCATCGTAAAATGGTGTGTACCTGTTATTGTGAGTTTTCATAATTTAAAAATGTTCATAACAGCTTAGGTTATACTTGTTTCTTGTGAAAATACTCTATATACAGTGCCTAAATGTAATATTCAACCCCCTGTAGATTTTGCAGGTTTACACATTTGGAGTAACTTGGCATTATGAAATTTGGACTGTAGATGGACCTGGATATGTGAAATGTACTTTGGCAAAAGAAGAATGTTATTTCTCTGTTTTTTTATTTTTTACTAATTGGTTTACCAGCAGGTCAATTATTATTCAACCCCTCACATCATCGGATTTCTGTTTGGTTCCCTCAAGTATTAAGAAGTAACAATGAAATTCACATGCTTGGATTAATTATCTGTTTTCTTCTCCCCTTTTCTGGCTGTAAAAGCCCAAACAAGTGAACAGCACTCAAACATTGTCAACATGGGAAAGACTAAGGAGTATTCCAAGGCCATCAGAGACAAAGTCATGGAGGGTCACAAGGCTTGAAAGGGTTACAAAACCCTTTCCAGGGAGTTGGACCTACAGGTCTCCACTGTTGGAAGCATCATTCAGAAGTGGAAGGTTTATGGAACTACTGTTAACCTTCAACGGCCTGGACAGAATTTCAAAGTTTCCTCTCGTGCAAAGGCCTGGTTTGTCAGAATGGTCAGTACTGATCCAAGGACAACGAAGAGGGAGCTCCAAGAAGATCTCATGGCGGTGGGCACATCGGTTTCAATAAATATCATAAGTAACATACTCCACCACAATGGTCTCTGTACTCATGATCACTTGGAGGACACTGAGGCAGACTGGTTAAAGGATCTCTGGTCTGATGAGACCAAGCTTAAGGTCTTCAGTGCCAACCAGGATGGAACTGCATACAACCCCAAGAATACCATCCCTACAGTCAAGCATGGTGGAGGCAGCATCATGCTGTGGTTCAGCTTCTCAGCCAAGAGGCCTGGCCATCTGGTCCACATCCACAGGAAGATGAATAGCACAGCCTACCTGGAGATTTTGGCCCAAAACCTCCGCTCCTCCATCAAGGATCTTAAGATGGGCGTCATTTTATCTTCCAACAGGACAACGACCCCAAGGCCAAGGTAACCAAGGCCTGGTTTAAGACGGAAAAGATTAAGGTGTTGTAGTGGCCTAGTCAGTCTCCTGACCTTAACCCAATTGAAAACTTGTGGAAGGAGCTAAAGATCAAAGTGCACAAGAGATGGCCAAAGAACCTAAACAACTTGGAGAAGATCTGCATGTAGGAGTGGACCAAGATAACTCCAGAGACCTGTGCTGGTCTGATCAGGTCTTATTTGTAATTACAGCTATTAATCGTTTTCTATAAGGGTTATTCCACAAATAACTGACCCTAATATTTATGTTTTGAATGTATTATACTTTAATTGTGTAACTTCGATATTTTTGTTTGTAATATTTAGGCATCTGTTAATAAAGGTTACTCTTGTTCAAAGTTTGAAGACTGTAACTTATTTACAACTTCTTGCATTAGCAAAATCTACAGGGTTGTTGAATAATACTTGGAGGCTCTGTAATTACAGTAACGTATGACTGTGTGACTCTGTAATGTCCAACGAACGAGCGTTTAGATCGACGAGCTGTTTCACAGAGCTCTTTGCCGTCTGTACAAACCAGCTGGTTTTATATGAAATGCAGACTAGAAAATGGATGTATGAGTTTATGAAGTGTGGCATGAGCTTTGAGTTCCGGCTTCCAAATTCGGATGTAGTTTAAATTCAGTGTTTCTAGCCTGCCTTTAACTGTAATTCTGAGACGTTATGAAGCCATAAAGTTCAAAGATTAACCTGCTGAATGTCAGAATGTCTGGAACAAAAGGTTGGTGGATGAGATTGAGTCATGAGGCTTGTCAGATCGGAGAAGCCCGAGAGCCGAGCGGCTGATCCTTTGGACCTCTTAGGGCTGCTAGAGGGATTAGGAGATCATTTAGGGGCACACAGAGAAAAGTCCTACGAGTGAGAGCACCATCATTCAAACCTCTGCACCGGTTTGCTTTCTTTTTCGCTGCCTCCTTGGTTGCTTGTCGTGCTCTGTGTGTGATCTTTGCAGGCCATCTAGCCATGAAAGCAGAATAAAAGCCATACTTATTTTACTAAGCCTCGCTTAAGTTATCCAGACAGTTTACGTCAGGCTCATTCTGTCCCACTAATAAAATTTATTTGCAATAAACAATCAAACAGGAAATTAAAATGTGTGGTGACTCGTGATTTACAGTGAAAGAATACTTTGAAGATTTAAAAATATAAATGTGTATTTTTGTTTTTGAAAATGTAAGAGTAATTATTAATAAAAAAAATTAGTTTTTCAGTAATATTATTTTAACATAATAGGATCCATCCACAGCTCTAATAAGATGGTGCAGCGGTAGGACATTTTTAATGGGACTTGAAGCTTAGCTAAGCCTCAGCTTTAGCCTGGACCTGAGCAGGTTAATTAAAACTCATATGTTGCTATGGTAACTTAACAAGGTTTATGTTTAGCCTTTTTTTATGGACCTAAAATTGAATACAATTAGTTAGTTTGCTTTGTGGAAAACGGTGAGTTGAAGCTGACACAGAGTTTGGGTGCCTCTCTGTAGATGAAGGCGCCTCTACAACCCAACCACTATCCCTTCTCATTTGGATACCTACTTCTCCAGCCTGGAATGTTTGTGATAAATGGGTGTATTACAGAAAAGTCTGCTTGGTTTTTGATCCTTCTTTTTCTCAGCTGGTGTTTGATGGGATTTTGTAAGGCGTAGATTCCCTGTGCCGTCAGAAATTCAGAACGGCTTTGGTTGGAGAAGGATTCTGACCTGGGCTGTGTAGTGGGTCTGTAGCTCTTCAGTCCCAGAGCTTATTTGGACAGCTGGAACAGGAACCATAACAAACAGTGGGGGGTTTTTAATAGCGGCTCTATAGCGAGAGAAAAAAAAATCACCTGGCATGAGTGGTCTAAATAAGTCTGAAGTGCTGCTGCGGTTCTGTCGGGTCGTGTCCTGGCTGAGGAGGCGTTAACGCCAATTAGATCAGATGTTGGATAGTCAGATTTCTGCAGTTATCTGATTATTCCATAATAGTAATGGTAATTTAAACAGTATCTAGAGATCTGATCATAGAGCTGGATTTAATCTCAGTAATCAGCTTTCTTAGCACATGTGTCCTTAGTCTGATTTAATTAAGTTTTCTCAGTTGGTGCAGGCACGCACAGTTGCGGCTTGTTGCCAGGTCCACTTGTTCTAAGCGTCTTTAGGCTTGTTTTTCTATAAATTCACTTAGAATATTTATAAGTGTAAAAAATCGAATTGCAGGTTGCAGGTTTTTGGGGCTCGTTCAGATGCATGATGGGTTGAGGTTCCAAAAAAATCCATTGTAAGCTGGTTTTTCCTGCAGGAAGGTGACCCTGGAAAATCAAACTCACTGTGATGGATCTAAACCATCCTGTTGTTTGGGCCTCTATAAACCACTACGTATCAGTGCAGGTAGTGTTGGTGTGGTACAACTTCAACCCAGAGGTCCCAACAGGGTGTAGTTCCAGTTGCACCCACACTGCTGAATGGTATCTTCCATATGCGGTGCTTAAAACTTTGTGAACTCCTTTAATAGCTTTTTCTGCCTAAATATGGGCTGAAAGATTGACGGATTTTCACTCAGGTGTGGTACAACTTCAACCCAGAGGTCCCAACAGGGTGTAGTTCCAGTTGCACCCACACTGCTGAATGGTATCTTCCATATGCGGTGCTTAAAACTTTGTGAACTCCTTTAATAGCTTTTTCTGCCTAAATATGGGCTGAAAGATTGACGGATTTTCACTCAAGTCCTAAAAGTAGAGTCTAAATTATACAAAAGGGAGAAATGTGGTACTTATTTAGGTAAACAGTCCAATAAAAGTGTGAACCTCTGCTTTCAGTATGAGCTGTGTCCCTCATGAGCAGTAATATCAGAAAATGCTGCAGCTTGGAGGAATTTTATTCCATTTATTCCCCCGTACAGAGCGGCTTCAGCTCAGGGACGTTGGTTTGTTTACTCACTCGCTTCAGGTCCTTCCTCAACATTTCTTTTGGATTAAGGTCTGGACTTTGACTTTCTGAAACATAAACTTTATTCTTTAACCGTTCTTTAGTAGAACTTCGGTTCCTTGACAGATATCCTCATGTTTTCCTTTAGAATTTACTGCTATAATTCAGAATTTGTTGTTCCATCGACGATGGCGAGCCGTCCTGGATCAGATGGAGCAAAAGAGGTGATACTACCACCGCCATGTTTTGCAGGTGGGATAAGGACCTTATGCTGGAATGCAGTGTTTTCTCCAGGTGTAAATCTTATTTCCGTAGCTGTTCGGCCTGTCCATGTGCCGTATGATGATCCCCATGCACATTGTTGTTGTTCTCCTGATGGTGGACTCATGAACCCTAACGTTAGCCGATGTGAGAGACCTTTAGTTGGTTAGAAGTTACCCTGGGTTTCATTGTAAACAGTGTGGGTTTCCTTCATTTGTACATAATCTGTCTGTTGATTAGTGGAGTCCAGACTCTTTAGAGAGGGTTTTTTTACCTTTTACAACCTCAATCTCCCATGTTCATACCACAATGCTCTTCCACAAACCCGTGTTATGAAGGTCAGGCTTTGAAAGATCCCTGTTCCTTAAATACCACTGATTGCAGCACTTGACTCTAATTTCAACTTCAGAGAATCTACTTTTCAGATATGATTCCATACTTATTAAAGTAACTTTCATAATTAAACAGGATTAATTACACTCTATTATGAAACTTGCAGTTGGTCTGTGTTTTTAAGCACTGATGATATACTCAATATGCAAAGAAAATATCATCTCGATACAATAATATATTGTCGTATTGCCATATACTTTGAACTCCAGAAAACTAATTGCTGGTTCAGGCACCAGTGTTTCTACTAAACTTTTTGTCCTTCAAAGAAACAGAGAAATAGAATAACAAAAAGAAAAGAGAGAAGGTAAAAAACAGAGTGAGAAAGAGCAAAGGAGTCAATGAAGGGAACTTAGTTTTCTTTCTTTTTCTTTTTGTTTTTCTGTTTTTCTACTTCGGCAGACTTGAATTATTTTCCGTTTCTTTTAAAATTTCTTGTTTACTATTTTTTTTCTTTTTTTCTTACTGTTTTTACTTGTTATTCTTTTAAATTTGTTGTTGTTTTCTCATTTTGCTCTTCTGTCTTTTTGTTAATCTTTATGACTCTTATCTGGGTTTCTGTTTTTTTTTTTTTTTTTGGTTTTGTTTTTTTTACTTTGCTTCTCCTTTCTTTTTCTTTTTTTATTTGATACTTTTTGTATTTTTTTTATCTTCTTTCCCTCTCCTTTTCCTTTCCCACATCCTTTTTTCCTGTTTTCTTCTACTTTGACTTTTTTCCCCCCTGTGTTTCTCTTACGCTTTCTTTTTTTTTTTCTTTTTTTTTTTTACTCTTTTCATTTCTTCTTGTTGCTTGTGATTCTTTAATTTTTTTATTACTGTCTTTTTCTTTTAATATTTGTTACTCTCAGACATTTTTACCTTTACAGTTTTTGCGTCTGGGTTTTTTTTCCTTTGTCTTCCATTTACCTTTTACTCACTTTTTGCGTTTTTATCCCTGTTTTTGTTGTTTTTTCCTATGTTTGTATCCTAACTTCAATACATCTGTGCTTTGTGGAACTTTTTTCCCCTTAGTGTTCTTTCTTTACCTCTTGTTTTCTTCTGGTTTTTTTTCTTATTACTTACTTTGTGACCTTTCTGATTTTTTCATCTAATTTCCTTCATTCCTTTTATTACAGCTTTTATTCTTTTTCTTTTTTTTGTGTTACTTGCTTTGTGAAAACTTCTTTTTGTTTGTTGATGTTCTGTTCGAACGATGAATGAATGTGTTCAATAATGACATGAGAAGCAGCCATGTGGCTTTTTTTATTTATTTATTTATTGATGGATGCAGAAATCAAGAGGTAACAGACGATTCAGAAACATTTTCTTTCTGCTGTGACTCTTGATTTTATGTTTTTTGTTTTTTTTTGGTGATTCGTCATATTTATTGGGCCATACGGTCGAGTCGTTTGGACTCTGAGTGACGTCCTTGTTCAACTTCCTTCACTTCTTCTTTAAACTGCACTTTGCTCTCTCTTTAGCTTCCTTTCTCACGTGCTCGGTTTAGCGCTCTCTCTCTCTCTCTCTCTCTCTCCCTCCCTCTCTCTCTCTCTCTCTCTCTCTCTTGCTCGCTCGCTCGCTCTCGGCAGTACCCAGGTGATTTCCACCCCCCTCGGTTCCGTTTCTCTGGATCCGCCGGGCGAGTACCAAAACCGCTGTGTTTTTGTGAAACTGCAGATCTGAATGTTTGGGCTCCGTCTAACCCGGAAGCACGAAGAAGCTCTCTCAGGATTCGCAGAAGCTCTCTCACACTTCCCCTGGGGTTCCCGTCATGACGCGTGCATAAATCTGCAGAGTCGCTGAGGTCAGGCGCTTTGCTTCTGCCAGGTGCATTCCAGCTTCAGATGTCAGAAGCTCCTCAGACCTCCGTCTGCACTTTGATCCTGAGCTACGGCGTGACCGGCGGTTTGATCGGCTTTAGGGCTTTTTTGGAAAACTGACACTCCGTTGATGGATTCAGTTAAGGAGAGCTTCCTCCTGAAGGCGACGTGTTTCAGGTAAGCGGGTGAAGGATGAAGCAGAGGAAGCTCGGCACAAACTTTGAGCTTCCTGTAGCTACTGATAGTCAAATGAGGCCTGAAATAGTTTTTGAAAGTATTCTGTTTTCGATCTTCAGTTTAAAGTTTCTCATGCTCTGTCACACACCCCTGATTCGGCCCTGAACCCCTCAGTGCTCCTGCCTTTGTGACTGCTTAGTCACACCCTCTGCTGTTTAAACCCCTCAGCTGAAGCGGTCGTGATGAAGCCTCGCACTTTGTTTTGATTTGTACGCCGCGTAAGAGCCGTTGTTCCCTAAAATCTCAAGTCTGATGTGAAACTATTTTATCTAAGCGTTTGGTCTGTTTTCTCTTTTCCTGCCCTTTTTTTTCTTCTTAAAATTTTTTTATTTTTTGCAGATATGTTTATTTTTTCTTTATTAATCTATTATCTACTAAAGTTATTTTGATTTGATTACTAAATAAAATAATACAGATTAATTAAATAGTATTAAATAAAATATTATTTCTGCAAAAGTGTTTTTATTTGTATACTTAGTTTTGATTTATTTATTTTTTCTTCATTCTTATTCTTATTTAGTATATTTTTTATATACTTGTATTTTTATTTGCAAATTTATTTTTTGATGTTTAGTTTTTATTTAAACTAATTTATTCTTTTTGGTTTTATATATTATATTTTTATTTACTTATTTAATATTTAAGAATAGTTATCACATTATTTCTGTTTTTTTATATTTTCTGTATATTTTTATTAATTATTTATTTCACCCTTTATGAACTTTTTTCCTCTGTGCCAGTCCCTGTAGGCAAGGATGTGATGCCGGTCCATTGTTCTTTCATTTATTCATTTAATCTGTATAATTGAGTTATTAATTGAGGGACACTGGGACACTTTAGAGACACACTCTGACCTAATGATGTCTTTAGAAATCGGGAGGAAACCAGAGAGTTCGGATTTTGGATTTTTATGTTTTTTGTCGTCGTTTGTTGGAACGTAACGGAGTTGTTTCTGCTCTCGGTGGATGATGTAGTTACTCAGAGAAACCCGTAGGGGGCCGATTAGAGGTCATAGCTCTGTGTGACCTTAATCCTGTTTGTTAATCTGCTGTGTGGGGTTTGAGAGTTTGTGGTATGACTGGACGGGATCAGTCCCATGATCACACGGTTCCATTATGTTTACTCTTCAGTCAGAGTTGTTTATTTGTCACGGTTTCATTCTGTATCAGAAGCTTGTTTAGAGAGTCGGCGAGTGGTGTTTGCTGTTTTATTTACTATAACAAAGAATTAATTCTTAATTACAAAGCCGTTAATTTCACATTGTACAGCAGAAAGCTTTTCTGCCAGTGCTGTTTTTGAGCAGAACCCGATAAATACGACCCAATCAATCAATCTGTTTTGATAATGCTCGCTAATAGGAATTTTAGCATAACTTGGTCTATGTTTCTACTTCAGGACATCAAAAAAGAAAAGTGGAAAGTAATCTACGAAACATAGCAAACAAATTCCTTTATAGTGAGCCCTTTATGATCCTCATTCATTCCTTTATTTCTTATCCACCTATGATTGGCAGCACTGGGCACAATTAAGGCCGGAGCAACCCTAGAGACTGAGCCAATCTAATCATGCACTCACACGGGTGTGATCTTTATAAAATGTTTAATTTATAAGATGCCTACACTGTTTTATTAAAGAAAAAAATATCACAAAATTGTATCTACGTGCAGCATTTGGGATCACGTGGTACAATATCGTGTTATAGAATATTATTACATTTAAAAATGATTAATAAAATATTATTTTTAATGCTTAAAGTAAATTAGAAGTATAATAAAATCATTTCTTTGTGCTCTAGCCATGGCAGACTGCACAGTTAGTCATGTGATTGAATGTTTTGAGCGATTCTGGCTCTTTTTAGTGAGTCGACTCTTTTGCCTCCCAAATGGCTCCTTTGATTAGTTTGTGTGAACAAATATCATGCAGTTTATTCACTGTAAGTTATACTCAGCCTTATCCTTTCAACTTTATCCTTAATTCTACGTAACATTTGCTCAAAAAAAGTGAAAATTTCAGACGGTTGCTTTTGTCGAACGTTTTATTCATGCTGAACGTTGTTTTGCTCCAAATACTAAACGGACACAGTATTTGGGTTATAAAAAGAATGGCAGATGGTAGCTATGTAAAAGTTACCAATATTTGGAATTAAAACGTTTTACAAATTTGTCAGGAGACCACTGTGGTCACCTTTATATGTGTCTGGGCTCCAGTCTCCTCGAACCCTGAATCCTATCTGTTAATCAAACTGGGCATTACACCCCCGTAAACAGGAATTTCTCACACAGGGTTTTGAAGAGGGTTCAGTTTTTCTCACAAAATCAAGTTACAGTTAATCTTTTATGGTGTGTTGGATCAAGTGCCCATAAATTTTCTCCTAATACCCACAAAACCAAACCCTCCTTTGTGAATTAGAGACTCGAACCCCAGCGCAGGGCCCCAAAATCAAATATAGTGAAATTACGTCATACATGTTTAATGTTGCTATTAGTGCTTAATTTGTTTCTAAGTGTGTGTGTGTGTGTGTGTGTGTGTGTGTGTGTGTGTGTGTGTGTGTGTGTGTGTGTGTTTTAGATCTGATTCCGGTATGTTTGCATGAGCTTTAGAAAGTAATGAGATCACATTTTCCAAGAAGTAATGAGTAAAGTAATCCCATGTTAATTTTAGTTGAGTAATGGATTTATTTATTTATTTTTTAGTAACTACCCTAACACTGCTTACGTGGCCTTAAGTTGCTTTAAAACCTTGAAAGGCTTTTCTGCTTCTTCCAAAAAACAAACTTTAGGTAGAAAGAAATAATACTTTTTAATAAAGTTTTTGTAAGCTGTGTGCATTCTTTTTATTTTTACTTAATCAAAGTGACTGAACTGCAGATCAATTAATGTTATGTGGAACATCACCATTAAAAAACACGATTTATGGAAATTCATAAATTTGTTTTTGCAAATTAACTCTTTATTTATAAGAGACTTGAACTTTTGTCTTTTACACGGCGCTGTAAAAAGAGAACGTTGTTGTTTTTGTTAGGAGAGTTAAAGATCTAATGTACAGAGCTGAGCTTATAGAACAGTAAATATCATCTGATTGGCTCATGATTCACCAGCTCAGGC
>JAVSBU010160300.1:0-12565 GCA_033118015.1 Loricariichthys derbyi
TTATTTATATACCAACAGGTGATAATTACAATGTGAACATAACTTTACTATTGAGTTACAAAAAAGTTATTTACATGGTCTACATACACTGCGGTACACGGTAACGAAAACACGTGATCAGGTCTTGGTACCAGATTGGTCAGGACCTTGCATCATCCATGCACTGACGCACAGATATTGAACATCCGTCAAGTGCACACGTCAACGCAAAGGTCGTAACATTTTGAACGAAGTGCAGAAAAGTGCAGTTTACACGATGCGTTTTTGATGTACGTCACCAACTCAAGCATCAAACGCAGGCAAAAAACGCATCATGTAAATAGGACTTAATGGGGTTCAGCTGTGGCTGAGTGATGGTGTGAGTTTTAAATTGCCGTTTTCAACTAATATAGGAATGCAAGATGGGCAACAATTAAAAAAAAAAAATTGCTTTTTTTTTCCCCTCTCGAAAATGTGAAAAACTAACTTGGGCGGATCTGCCAAACAAGTAATTAAAAAAAGTCTGGCCTTATGTTAGTTTCATGCTGTACCAGTATGGTGCTGCTTATTAAGGGCTAGAACATGGTTCTACTTACTGTCTGCAGAAACAAAGTAAACCTAAAGAACCTGAAGAAATGTGCTGCTTTTGTTTGAACTTGAGTTTAAATCCTGGGTTTTGCTTCAACTGAAATGCCTGAGACAGTCACCTGAAATTTACTTTGGAAGTCTTGTTTTATTAGAACACAAGGAGGTATGTGAGCTCTCCATCCAATTATGCATACAGTAGTCAGGTGACAATGGAACATTATTATGTGGTCATCATAGTGTAATTTAACATGGTAGGAGATGAAGCCACAGTTTCAGCTCCACCACATTATACTTTCGATGCATTCATAATAGGGGAAAAAGCATAAAAGTCCATTTTATATTATTTGATTCTTATTTTGAAAGAATTTTTGATAAAATGTGTTAATGTTTAGGTTCACACAGCACATTAAGCCATTTTAAGTCTTTTCCTTCTAATGGTTTTCTATCACCTGTAGTTTAAAAAATGCATAATTTACATCAGGTAATGATTAAAGTTAATAAGACAGCTTGTACTATGGACAAACCAGATATAATCAGACGGTTCTTTTACTTGCATGCAAGCTTTAAGCACAAACACTGCCACAACACTGGGAACGTAATGGACCTCGGCCACTGGGCTGATGCATACCAGGAGACCCAGATAAAACTTCCGTAAGTGGTTATGTTTTTACAGCAGAAATGTTTTAGGGTGTTTAACTTGGTGACAGTGATAAAGTATTAGATTAATGTTGCTTATGTGAGAGAGAGCCAATCTCTTTATGGCCTTTTAAAATTAGATACAGTTAATGGATGACTGTGTTATATTTAATCACACCCTTTGTCTTGGTTGTTAAATACTGTATCTGTGTGTGAGAGTGAGGAGGGCTTTGGAAACACCAGTTAGCCTAACACCTGTGAGAGGACACCAGAATACCTAGAGTAAACCCATGTGGACATGGGGAGAACATGCAAACTTCACATAGGTGGAAGTTGCAGACAATGGGTGGGCAGGAGTGAGTGAAAATTCAATTTCCATTGTGCAATTATTGAACATAGTTGGGACACTGTATATTTAGGAATCAGGTAGGGATATTTCCCCATAACGTAATAGAGATGTAAGGATCAAGTGGCTGTGTATCAGTATCAGCCCGTTTTCAACCTAAATATGTGCTTGGCCGATATTTATGTAATTTAACCGATCCTAAGCTAAATTCCTGTATTTAGACTAAGAGGTGAAAATAGTGGAAGAAACTTATTGTAATCTGCTGTGTCGTCGTCGTCTTCTTCTTTTGACTTTTCCCTTTTCAGGGGTCGCCACAGCGAGTCATCCTCCTCCATCTCACTCTGTCCTCTACATCCTTTGTCCTCACACCAGCTACTTCCATCTCTTCACTTGTTTCTCTCGTGGTCTTCGACTAACAGTAGCATAATTTCCACCGGCACCCTGTTTATCAACAGCACCGGTAGCGGTCGTTGTTAACCCGGGCCTCGACCAATCCGATATGATGTCAATTAGTTGAACTTGCATGTTAGTTTTGGCAAAGTGTTTTACATCAGTTGCCCTTCCTGACACAACCCTCACCATTTACCTTGGGACCGGCTTGGGACCGGCACAAAAGATATACTGGATAGTGATCCCTAGTGGCTGGTTTTGTAATCTGCTATGTGTGCGGCTAGTTAATTATAAACCAGTTTATATCATGATGCATTTAAAATAGCCTACAATACTTGAACAGTATTGACTAGATTCCATCTTTATGCACTGGTCCACCATTACAGCAGTATGTTTTCTCACTATGTGAGTATGCAGTAAGGCACAGAACCACACAATAATGTGATTTGTTCATGTACTTGATGTCTCCTGATCCAGTACATCATCTGGAGACTTCGTGTACTGTTTCCTGAATACTGCATATTCAGCAACACTACTTGTTCTGTAATACTGCTTAGTATGGAAGTGTGTGGTTTTGGAAGCAGCCAGTGTTTTATACAATAGTCAGCCATAACATTATGTCCACCTCCTTGTTTGTACACTCCTTGTCCATGTTAATCACCTCCACGTACCATATAGATTCATTTTGTAGTTCTACAAGAGACTGCAGTCCATCTGTGGCTCAGCAAAATTTGTTAGCCTCCTTTCACCATGTTCTTCAGGGGTCAGGACCACCACAGATCAGGTACTATTAGGGTGATGGATCATTATCAGCACTGCAGCGACCCTGATATGGTGTCTGTGTGTGTTATGCTAGTACAAATTGGTCAGACGCAGTATGCTGAGTTAACACTCTTCACTCATTGTCCACTTTATTAGAGACATTCACCTTATTGCTCCACCATGTAGATGTAAAGTCGGTGTTGTGTTGGTCATCCTCTACCACTTCTTCAGTGCTCACAGGACGCTGTTTACAGGATGCTGGTGTCTGGAAATGTTTGGTTGCTTGACTATTCTTAGTCACAGATGATGCTATGGTTTTAAAACCTCCAGCAGCACTGCTGTGCCTGATTAACTCATAGCTTGTACCTGTACCTGAGTACCAGCACAACACATGCTAACACACCACCACCACCACATCAGTCTCTCTGCAGGGCTCAGAATGATCCACCACCCTAATAGTACCTGATCTGTGAGGGACTTGTGGGAGCCCTGACCATTGAAAAAACAGGGTGAAAGGAGCTAATTCCTGCCAATATTGACAGGATATTTCAGAAGATATGGATGCTGAAGCTTCCCATTTGGAATGAAGACTCGATTGTGCTAAAGCTTTACATTCACAATGAACTTGACCTTCTCGTTAGAAATTAATGTAAAAAAATATTAGTTTTATACTTTTGTTTTGGAAACCGATATCTAGAAGCACTTTCTTGTTCTGTCCATGGACCGTTTTTCAGCCTGATGGAAAACAGACATTTAATAATAATAAATAATAATATAAAATCTTTCTACACATTTCACAAAAAGCATTCTCCGGGCTACAGACCTTTGATAATTAAAGAAACGATGTACCCCAGAAAAAAAAGGATACTTCAACTGTTAAATAGGCTACTTGTTTATATAACTGTGCCTAATTTTACAGATATTTCAGTTGTTATGCAAACATATTTGTCATTAATGTCATTTTTGTGTTTGCAAAATAACAACATAAAAATTTTTTTAATAATCGTCAATTTGTTAATAGAAATAAGATCTACAAAGTGCTTCTATGTGGTAAGTGGAACTGACAAAATGTAGTGTAGAAAATGGAGTGAAGGTGAGTGTATATTGATCAAGAATGATAGTGTAGTTCAAAAATTAATACGATATTAAAATTGTTCAAATCTCCTTAATTAAACCCACTTTGTAGTAGTTTGTGTATTGCTCTATCTGTTCTTATAAGTTGGCCAGAAAAAAAAACAAACAGTGGTACCGGCAGTAGTGTGGCCCAAAAGTCCCTTGAACAGGATGGTTTAGAAGGATGGCCAAGGTTGAAGACCTGTCAAATGTACTGGATAAAGTTTTACTAGTCAACCAAATTTTCTGCTAACTAACTAAGCAGGACATAAATCGGATAGCTCCCGAACCCTTTCCAGACCAAGATTGACATATTAAACTTGTTGTATTGGGTCTAAGGCCTGTTGAGTGAATAAAAACCTACAGCAACACTAGCCCCTTGTGGATACATTTTAGCTGCCCCCCCCAAATTATATCGAGAGTGCCAATGTATCCCATAAATCCATGGGGTCTTAATGCCACATTCTTCTGAAGAATGAAATCTCCTGCCACTCAGGACTGGTTACCAGGGTAATCTGGCGAGCAGTATAAAGGTCACTTACTGCAAAAAGCATGTTCATTGCAGTGATCTTTTAAACTCTGGAAGCTGTTAAAGAGAAAAATGGAAGTATTTGAGCAAGTGCTGAGTCTGGTAGGAAGAAGCACAAGAGAATTTAAGAGACATTTCAGAGGAACACTTGACCACATCAACTAAAATGTTGTGCTCTTGATTGTAGCATGTTTGTGTGTTTGCACATTTTAGATGCTGATTGACAATTGCTCAATTTCTGCACATATATTCAGCTCTGGAAAGAGTTTAATTTGTAGGTAGCGTATGTGTAGGTAATTTGTAGGTGTGCTTGAGTGAAATGGAACATTTTTGTTTTATTTTATAAAGTACTGGCAAACTCCAAATAAAAATATTTATTAGCCACAATGGCAGTTATTTACAACAAACAAATGCCAAAATAACACAGATTTAATAGTTTATTTTTCAGACTTTGAATCATACAAATAAAGAAATCAACATTTCAATCACATCTTTCATACGTCTTGCACTTTTCCCTCAAAGAAAATTTGGTTCAAGTGATCATGCAATCAGTACCTCGTTAAGTAGAATAAGGTGTGACTGTTGTAACTCATCAGATACTGGAATGGAATGGCTGCCGTACATATAGATATGTTCATTTTGAAAAAATCAGTCTCAATTTTTTTTTTTTTTTTTTTTTTTTTTTACAGAACTATAGGCATCTAAGCTCTAAAACACCTGTACAGTTTCCTAAGGTCTGTTTTAATTTAATCTACAATGAAAGTTGTAGATAAGTTCTTAAAATTAGCAGTTATTTTCAACATTCTTCATTTTTTTTTTATTTTCAGAATTCTTCATTCAGTCATGCTCTTTTGAGATAGGTCAGATGTTTGAACTTTTAACACTTTTGAAGAGCTGGCTCTTTATGTTGGACTCTGAGTATCATTATGTGCTTACTGAGAATTCTGTTTACTTAAGTTTTGTAGTTGCTACGACCTGGTCTGTGTCCATCCCAGCATGCCACCTTCAGGTTGCAAGTGCCTTGGGATTCAATCCCAGGGCTTCAGTAACTGCCATTTCCAGCAGCTGGTTCTCACTACAAAGCCACTGGAGCTACAGTTGACTGCTTTCAAATCCCATAATACCTAAATAGGTAGCCTTTCAAAACAATAGCCTTCAACACACAGCTATTAATGTCTATATAGTAACACAAGTGATTATACCTCATAGTGAACATGTCCAAATTCTGCCCGTGTGTGTCCTCTTTCTCAGCACATGTCTGAGTGCTGCCAGGATTTCTGCAGAGGTTGTAGAAGTGGGAGGTCAGCTGATCGGTGCTGAGACCACGTGCCACATACTGCATCAATAGTGTTGAGTCAGAATGACATATTTTTCTAAAAATAGCATGCTCAAATGTGCATGCACGCGAATGTAAGCTACTCTTGGACAAACGCTGTATGGTAACGCTGGCGTTAGGGCTCTTTTTTGTGTCTTAACTCGTCATCAGAACCGCTTAGAAATGGTCACAACAAAGCATTGCAGTTATGCATTGTGCCGTAGCGATTCAAGATACTCCGACAAGGACTACATGAAGGGAGTAACATTTAAAAGAGGGCTCAAGCATGGGGAATACCAGACTTCACACACAAAAAAGTAAAGAAGGACACATATATATGCACTGATGAACATTCCAACCTGACAGCAGCTACATATACTCCAGAACAGGTTGTTTTTTTTACTGTTAAGTCAGTAACCTCTCTAACAAACCCAGAAGTGCACTAATAGCAGCGTGCTACTACACACTAAATACAACAGGGCTTCTACAGAGTCTTAAAATTTTTAAAAGCATTGAAGTCATGACTTTAGAAATAATATCTTAGAGACTTTGAAAAGCCTTGAATTTATACATCTGGGTCTTAAAGTCTGTGCACTATGTGTTACTTCTGTGTATCGCAATTTGTGTTACAACCACATACCCAGGTCTCCCCCGACTGCTAAACAGCACATGTATCATTCAAATTGAAGACCCAAATCTTCACAATATAGTTAGAGACAGTATGAACACATTTTATGTAAAAAGTCTGGTTAATTGGGTATTAAGACGATACAGAGTTGTGACGGGACCACTGCCGAGTCTGACACAAACAGCAAGTAACTTTCCCACTTGCCTACTCACTAAATCCGTCTTTCTACTGGTAACAGGCAAGCCTCGACATTCCAGCCACCTTTTACGCTGAACTACACTCTGGTCCATGATTTTTTCATGCAGAAATGTCGCTCCTGGAATATCGTTTTCACAGAGAGTGATGAAAGGTTGAATACATGTAGTTCTACCAGACCCATGCTGAAATGTTTGTGCGAAACAACCGGGTCAGTCGTGACGTCATTCTCACTCAACGCTATTTGGTCTGTATGGCTATCATCCTAGGAGGAAGCTTCTTTGGAAGCTGATGCAATAGAAAGCATGCAAACTGTTTGCTGAAGACAAGCAGTTCAAGAAAATGGATTACAGGATCCATATCCTGGTTTAGCTCAGATGGTTTCCAGTATGTATGTCGGTACCCTGGTGAGAAGTACCAAGAAAACTGTCCCTTGTTTATAGTCAGCTATGGTGGTAGTAGCATCAAGGGTTGCATGTGTGCTGCAGACACTGGGGAGCTGGAGTAAACGTGTACTGTGACATTTGGAGGCAGAGTATTATCTTATATGATAATGACCCCAAACAAACCTTCAAGATGACAACTGCCTTGCTGAGGAAGCTCAAGGTAAAGGTGATGGATTGTCAAAATATGTCTCCAGACCTTAACCCAATTGAGCACTTGAACACTTGTGGGGTATCTGTAAGCAGGAGGAGGAGGAGCGCAAGGTGTCTAACATCTACCAGCTTCAACCTAGCAACCTGTGCCTCTCTGGTGAATTCCATATCCAAGAGGGTTAAGGCAGTGCTGGATAATAATGTGCTTACTCAAAATATTGACAGTTTGGGCACAATTTAGACATGTTTACTGTGGAGTGTACTCAGTCTTGTTGGTAGTTATTTAGACATTAATTTCAGAAGACCGTAAATCTATACTGCTGTACAAGCTGTACACAGACTATTTCTAGTCTGTGTTGTTCCATGAAAAGACACAATGGTGTGTGTGTGTGTGTGTGTGCGCGCGCGCGCGTGCGTGCGTGCGTGCGTGTGTGTGTGCATATGCATATACAGTGGTGCTTAAGTTTTGGAACCCTTTAGAATTTTCTACATTTCTGCATAAATATGACCTAAATCATCAGCAGATTTTCACAGTTAAAAGTATTTTAAAGAGAACGTAGTTAAAGAAATGAGACAAAAGTATTATACTTGGTCATTTATTTATTGAGGAAAAATTACCCAATATTACATATTAGTGAGTGATACTTCCAGTAGCTGGTTTGGAACCCCACCCCTTAGAGCAATGACTGCACCTAAACATTTCTGGTAACTGTTTATGGCTGATGGACAACAGCTTAGAGGAATTTTATCCCATTCTATCATACAGAACAGTTTCTCTTCTGTATTCGTCCTCATCCCTGTCTCCCTGTTTGTCATACTGTCTGTACGGATGGGTTGATGGCTAATTTTTCTGGTACTTGTGACTAGTGACAATAAAGTTCAGGATTTTGACTTGGCAATCCCAAAACAATAACTTCATTCTTCTTTAACCATTCTTTGGTAAAACGACTTGTGTGCTTAGGGTCGTTGACTTGCTGCATGACCCACCTTATTTTGAGCTTCAGTTCATGGATTGATGTCCTGACATTTTGCTTTAGAATTCTCTGATATAATTCAGACTTCATTGTTCCATCAATGATGGAAAGCCTTCCTGGCCCAGATGCAACATAACAGGCCCAAACCATGATCCTACCACCACCATGTTTCACAGATGGGATAAGGTTCTTATGTTAGAATACAGTGTTTTCCTTTCTCTTAAATTTTCTCCATTTTTGTACATAAGCTGTGTGACTGTGAATTGGTGGAGTCCAAACTATTTGGAGATGGTTTGTTACCTTTTCCAGCCTGGTGAGCATCAAAATAGCTGAAGCTCAGTCAGATTGGATGGAAAGCATCTGTAAACAGCAATTTAAGTCTTGCCACAGATTTCACAATGGGATTTAGGTCTTGACTTTGACTGGGCCATTCAAAACATGGAGCCATAGCTATATGGTTTGATTTAGATCAAAGCCTATTTGTGTGTTAGAGTTGTTGTCCTGCTGGAAGGTGAACCTCTGCCCCAGTCTCAAGTCTTTTTCAGCCTTTAACAGGTTTTCCTCCAGAATTGCCCTGTATTTAGCTCCATCCATCTTCCCATCAATTCTGACCAGCTTCCCTGTCCCTGTTGAAGAAAAGCAGCCAGACAGCATGATGCTGTCACTACTATGTTTCACAATGGCGATGGTGTGGTTCAGTGTTTTTTCTGCTACAAATAGTGTTTGGCATTTAGGGCAAAAAGTTCAACCTTGGTCTCCTCTAACCAGAGCACTTTCCTCCACACTTTTGCTTGTTCCCTATATGGTGTTGTAGCAAACTACAGTGAACTTATTGTTCTTCTTGCCACGCTTCCATAAAGGCCCGATTTGTGGAGTAAATGACGGCCAAGTCATGGTAGGTTTGCAGTTGGATTGAAGAATGCTCTGTGATGTTCAGAGCTTGGGATATTTTTTAAACTACCCCTGCTTTATACTTCACTCGCTATAGCTAACCATACTATGACAATGTGAGCTTAGTCATGAGTCTAATGGGGAGCACTGGCAGACAAATTGTGTCAAAGCACTGTTGTGACATCTACAAATCTAGACATTTGTAGATAGATATCTGCCTGTTTACTATTAAAAAAATTTTAAAATGATCCTTTGAGATGAAAATTTATGTATTAATTTATGAAAAATGTATTTATTTTTTAAATGAGTTTAATTAGTTTCCAGGCATAGTGCAGAGCGATTATGCTACTCAAATGAGCCAGAATTTGGTGGCCAAACATGCTTGGGCATGGACCAGATTGCCTAGTGTGAGTACAGCCGTAGACTATTGCCTTGAGTTTATAGGGTTACAGGATCTCTCTTCCATTTACTTTTTATTTTTGCTCCTTTCCCATTAAACCCAGTAGGCTAATTATATTGGTGTTTGTACTCCAAGGGTTGCCGTGCAGGAGTGGATGGCTGTGGATTTTCTTGTGTACGTTACTCCCTCCAATTTACCCCCCGCTCTGTAGGGTGTAGAGAGAAAGCTGTCCAGCTTCCTTTGTTGGTGTGCAAGTTAGAAAGGCCAGTGAATAAGAAAGGGTGAGAGAAAGAGAGACAGACAGATATTGGAGGAGTAAAGCAGTGGAAGAGGAGGGAGGATGAGTACAGAGCTCAGTGCTGGGTGACAACAGTGGGAGGCCAGCTGTTGCTGAAAGTAAGGTGTGTGTAAGTATGAGTGAAAGTAGCATAATATTGTGGGAAATCAAGGTCTTTTTGGTTCTCAGCTCTGAATTGTGTTTGTGTACTTAAGAAAATGGCTATGGTTTCTTATGTTTTTAGTTTATTTTGTTTCCAGATTAACAATCGGATTTAATAGCGCAGCAATGTATTTTTCAGTCTAGGAACATGCCTCAGCAGGTGCCTTTAAATGGTTTGTAATGAATTACTTGTCTGTGTTTGTTAGAATAATGGCATTTCAGTCATATAAATTTGCTGACCCAGACTAACTACAGGTAAAAATTACATTATTGATGGCAGAAGCACATCACATGTGGATACTCAGTAATGTGTGCTTTTATCTTGTATATAAACTACATTTTGTAATTTAATTTCTGCTTTGTCTTGCTTTCTCAGTTTAAGACTATATATACTGCATAACACAATGTAAATCCAAGTAAATCAGACTTCACGTGGAGGCCACACACAATACTGAGCCTCATTTTGAGTTGTTTTAAGGACATTACATCAAAGTTGGATCAGCCTGTAGTGTTTTTCCACTTTAATTTTGTGTTAATAATTATGGTAATAACTGTGTGGTTAATAAATTTGATTTCCATTTATGATTTTTGTGATTTTATTCTCAGCACACTCAACTTTGTACAGAACAAAGTATTCAATGAGAATATTTCGTTCATTCAGATCGAGGATGTTATTTTAGTGTTCCCTTTATTTTTTTAGCAGTATACTTTTATACTCATTAAATACTCGTTTTTCTGTATGGGGCTCTGTATTATGTCCTTAACTCTGTTTAGCAGAACCCACTGGTTCAAACATCCTGATCTCATCCCCTCCCCCTTCTTATCCTACCCTTTTCCATCATACACTCACTAAATATCTCTCACTCGATCTCTCTCTCTCTCTCTTATACACACACACACACACACACACACACACACACACACACACTGCCACCCCCACCACCACCTCAGGGTCTCTGTGTCCTGGGAAAAGGCGTTTCCATGGAGAGGAACAGATGAATGTTGGACCAGTGTGCTAGAAAGTTTTTACTTTTCAAAAGTAATTGAATTCTCCTACTTGGTCTCTTAGTCCTATTCTAGCTAATAACACACTGTAATACATAACTATATAGTATATGTTAATTATGCTAGGTAGGGCATGACTTTCTCTAAAAAGAGCCTAAATTCTTTGTTACATGGAATCTGTGCGTCATGTTCTGCTCCATGTTTACATGATCATATGACATAACTCCTCCGGATTTTTAGGTGCACTTTGATGTTGAAGCTGCCATGCCACATGAGTAATATTTTATTCATATTCGGTGACTAGAAAGGCTGCTGAACTCATTGCCATGTTCATTAAACCAATTTGAGATTACTTGTGCTTCGCAACATTGTGCATTATCACGTGGGAAGTAGTTATTAGAAGAGGGGTGATTTTTGCGCCATGAAGGGATGCACATGGCCAGCAACAAAATAGGCTGTGGCATTCAAGCAATGACTGACTGGTATTAAAGGGCCCAGTGCGTGCCACAAAAACATCCCCCACACAATTACACCACCTCCTGTAGCCTGAACTATTAAAACAAGGCATGCTGTGTCAATGAGTTTATGCAGTTATGAGTTTATACAATGACCTTGCCATGTGTTTGCCTCAGCAGAAATCAAAGTTCATTAGATAGACTGGTATCATTCATAGACTATGCTTTTCTATCTTTAACTAGGCAGTTTTGGTGATTGCAGTCTCAACTTTCTGTTATTGGCTGACAAAGTGGAACCTGGTGTGCACTTTTGCTTTTGTAGCCCAGCCACTTGGAGCATTCTGAGATGATTCCCTGCTCACCACAATTGTACATGTTATCTGCGTTAGTGTAGCCTTTGTCAGATCGAAGCATTCTGCCCATTCTCAGTTGGCCTCTTTCATCAAGATGCTTCTGAATTCTGTATTGCATGATTGAGTAATTCTAGACTGTTCTGTATTAAAATCGCAGGAGATCTCTATCTGTAGGATTTTACTTATTGCACTGTTGCTATGTTATTGGATGAATAGTTAAATACACGAATGACCAGCAAGTTCTTATTGAATTGGTATGTTTTGTGTAACGTATCTAAATTATTGAATGTGTATGGGTTTTCCCATGGTATAAATGTTACCGTATTTTCACGACTAAGGCCCACCAGATTATAAGGTGCATTCAGAGAAACAAAACAGTCAAATAAGTTGAACTTTATTCAACTCATTCACATTAACTCTAAACATTTTTCAGTTGTAAGATAAAGTTAAAAAAAAAAAAACAATACACTCACTTTTCCATTAAATCCATCAGCCTCAGTGTCTGAGGTAAACAGTGGAGCGATTTCAGCAGCAAGCATGTACAGATCTCTCTCATTAACCAAGTCTCATTGCTGTTACGTAGTTGTTTAGTGATGATTTAGTCCTTTGTGAAAGTTTGAAAAGAGACTGTAGAGATGCTGTAGAGATCTCTCTGAAACTCATGGTGTTTGGTCTTCTCTGTTTAATCTTGGTGTTTGGTGCAAATCGTCATCTTGCTTTGTCCACTTCCACACCATTGATCATTGATTAATTAATGTTGCTCTATTTCCATGTTCTATTGTGTACCTTTATAGCCTTGATTTTGAAATCCACTTCATAAGCAAGTCTCTTAATGGGTGCCATTTTGAGTTTATAACAAACACCCTGACTATGGTTACCGTAATGCTCCTAAAAACTGTCAAGCGCTTCAGCTTCCTTGCTTACCAAAGCCATTCTAAAACTTTCTGACAGATTTTTGAGCACAGTGTACC
>JAVSBU010160403.1:0-12564 GCA_033118015.1 Loricariichthys derbyi
CTAAAATGTTTATTCATTTGGGTTAATTACCTAATTGATATTTAAGTTATCTATATTTAATACTGACGTAAATACTTGTGGCTAACTTCACTTACACCGCCTTTACCTAAATGTATAGACTGTCTTTTAAATGTATAGAGTCTTTTATATTGAAACGTTCGGCAGTGGCCATCTTTGTTTGATTCCTACCATTCTAGTTGTAGGACGTATATTCAATGGTAAGTACAGTACTCATCATATTAAATTTTTAAAATCACGTATGTAGGTTTAAGAGTTTAAAACATTTTTATGTACACTTAAGTAGACATTTTTTTAAAAGGTACATGTACACTATGGGAAAAGTTATTAAGGGAATGTTAAAGGGTTATGTATAATAGTGTGGGAAGAGTTTATAAAGATTTAAAATATTGTACTTAATGTATAACTACTACAATAAGCATAGCGTCGCTACTTCGCCGAAATTCACTTATTGCAGGTGGGTCTGGAATGGATCCCCATGATAAGTGAGGGAACACTGTACTCAATCCTATGGCAGCAGCTGCAATATCACTCTCATGTAATCTCAATGGGTTCTTGTGTTTATGGTTCAGTAAACATTCATTAGTGCAATAATAAACCTTACAGCTTTACTCTATTTGGAATCCTATTTAGACGACTATAATGACTTTTATCACATTCTTATCTTCTCTAAAAGATTTGATTAAAACATTTGATTAATCATTAATCAAACATTTGATTAATCACAGATTTTGAAAGGCAGTTGTACATGAAGGCATATACAGTTCGGGGCTTTATTTTCACTGTTTACTTATCTCTTGGCGACAACTTAGTATACCAGGGTAACAAAATATCTCACTGAACACTCTATAAAGTATGTAAGTTAAACTGCATTAAATTATATTAATAAGTAGTCTATTGTCTTCTAAGTAAAGGCAAGATGTTCGTATGTTCTAAAGATGCCATGTTTTGCAGAGACTGATCTGATCTCTGATCCAAGGGCCTGAAATATCAATAACCATTGTGTGGGATAAAATGTCAAAAGTACAATAATTTATGTTTTATTAGTTTACACGTGTTGGTATGTTATTTTTACTTCAAAGTACATTCTAACAGAAACTGGTTCAACATAACAGTTAATTCCAAAGGTATCTCAAACTTTTTACTTGAAACCATATCTGATTAGTACACATCAATTCAGAGTAGTTAAATTTACATAACATTTATGACAGATTTTTATGACAGGATAAAGACACTAATTCCAACACATAGTTCCCCCTTTGCATTCCAAACATGAATTTGTATAATTTGCCTGGCTTCTCTGATCAAACACTTATGTTGGAAATCAAATGTTTCTAAGCTGTAGCCAGCAAATCTGATTTTTATTATAAATATATTTTCAGTCTTTTAACAGAAATGTGTAAAGTTATTAGAAGAAAGTCATTATAACAATAAACTCTTACTCTAAATATGTGGGTGGTGTTCGGGCGGGACAGGGATTCCAACAGTAGAGTGGACTCTGAGAGGGGTGGAAGGCTGGTCAAGGGACACATAGCATCAACTGCTCCTCCTCTCACTGTCCTCCCTCTGAACTGCTAAAGTTCAGCTGAAAGTGAGTATGTTATTTCACTGCCATCAATGCAGTTTTACTTCAGGTTAGTGTACTGTTTTTCCTTTGACGTTACTTATATTTGTACCATACGTACATTTTTAAATTGTCAAAACATTGATGGAGTTCTTTGTGTAAGCAAGCCTTCAGAGTTGGCAAACTCTTTATGGACTTTGTTTTAGCAAAGTGACGTGTTGGGAGCAGGAAATCTGCATCAGGTCATATTGAGTGTCACTGAAGTGTTCATTACAAACCATTTTACTGCCACTGTTTGTTCATGGAGATTCTATACCTGCATGCTTCATATTATGAACCTGTTAGCAGTGAGTAAGGCTGTGATAACAGAGATTATTAATTATTACAGGTTTCCACAAATGTTTGGCCACATATAGTACATACAGTAAATTCCTAAATAGTAGATCTCATACTGTAAATGTTTTGACAAAGGTATTAGACATGAACTAGTTTGTTATATTATTTCTTGTTGTGATGTTAGTCCAAATACAGATATTGATAAAGCAGTGATCAGCATTATTTAGCACTGCTACATTAATATAAACATGCCCATATCTACAGAAAACTGGATATGTGATCTTCAGTGAATTGTTAATCTGCATTGGGCAAGGTGATGATGCTGGAACTGTTGTTTGGTGCTGGTCCAGTGAAACTGATGAAGATAACTGCCTAAAGGAAAATATGTATAATTTCCACAGTCATTGATGATATGGACCTGCATGTCAGGTAAAGGCACGGGGAAGACGGCAGTCATTACATTATCAATAAATGCTGAAGTTGACACTGCAATTTTGGACACTTTTCTTTTTCCAGCAGTTGAAATGATGTATGGTGATGGCTTCATTTTTCAAGATGATAATGCATCATGCCGTAGGGCAAAGGACGTGAAAATCTTCCTTCAAGAAAGACATATAATCTTATTGGTATAGCCTGCTAATAGTCTAGATTTCAATCTGGTTGAAAATATCTGGTGGAAATTAAACAAAATGGTCAATAACAAGGCTCTAACCTGCAACATGAATAACAGCCAGTTGGAGCCAGATTAACAAAGAATACTGTCATTAGTTAAGTACATGCCTTGGAGAATTAAAGCTGTTATAAAATCCAGAGTTGGTGCAACAAAGTACTAATGGTGCATAGTTTTGTGATTCCATATTTGGCCAAAAAAAGCAATTGTGACCTCAACAATTCTTTATCGTTCTTTTTTATTATTTTTTAATGTCAGAAGGTTGCAAATTTGTAAAAATATAGTTTTTTGGCCTGTAATTTATTTGTAAGTTTTATATGTAAGTTATATATAATAATTTATATAATTTATACAATAATAATAATTTATATGCAAGTTAAACACTAGAAAAAATATCATTCAAGAGTAGTGATTTCATATTTTTTTGCCAGGGGTTGTATAATGGGTGGTTCAAGAACAACAATTACAATGCCTGGCCAAGAAAAGGTCGCACGCAATAATATTTCGTAGTATTTCATCTTCAGCTTTGATTACGGTACGCATTCACTGTCGCATCGTTTCCACAAGCTTCTGCAATGTCTTAACATTTGTTTTTGGCCAGAGTTGCATGAATTTTTCCCCAAGATCTTGTACTGATGATGGGAGATTTGGAGCCACTCCAAATCCAGCTCTTCTCCATCACATCCCAAATATTCTCAGGTCAGGTTTGGACTTTGTGGTGGCCAATCCATGTATGAAAATGATGTCTCATGCTCCCTGAACCACTCTTTCACAATCTGAGCCTGATGAATCCTGGGATTGTCATCTTGAATTATGGCCATGTCATCATGGAAGAAAAAAAATCCATTGTTAATGGTCATTCAGTATATCCAGGTATCAGCTGACCTCATTCTTTGGACACATAACATTGCTGAATCTAAACCTGACCAAGATTCAGCAACCCCAGATCATAGCTCCGCCCCCACAGGTGGTGACCTTTTTTTGCCAAGCATTGTATGTTAATGGATGTATAGGTATATTTGGACCAGCAAGCAATTCATATCCAGTCACCCTGGTCAGCTGATTTACCTGTTTATTTTTGGGAGCAGGAGCACTACAGTCTTGCTCAGCAGAGTCCAAGTGGATGAGAGGAAGTCTATGGTTCTGAGCTGTACTCATTGTTGGAGCCAGCAGATCCTCATCCATGGTGGATCTGCAATGGATCGTACCAGCCAAATGGACACACAGTTAACGATCAGTAACAGTTGTTTACTCATGTCTGACTCGTATGCTACCAGATGTTCTGACCTAGCCCTGTGATTGTTGAGTGGTAACAAGACAGAAACATGTCCATATTAATGTGCACAAATACAGATTTAGAGATCAGTTTAACAAGCTGTTATTAGAAGAGTATTTCCTTCAAATCATTGCCTTGTCTAATTGGTAACGAATCTTCCAAACAACCTTCAAACATGCAAAACCCACTCATCTGACAGGTCTGAAAGAGTTGCATCATGTGTATGAAACTGCTAAGACTAGGACACTGGGACACTTGAAGAGACACCAACTGACCTCACTCATCTGACACTGGAATGTCGGAGTAACCAGAATACCCTGAGTAAACCCACACAACCATGGGGAGAACATGCAAACCACACAGGTAGTGGCCAAAACGAGACTCAAACTCAGGTCTCTGGACCTATGAGGTGACACCAATAACTATTGTGGTACCCTTCCACCCATGTTGAGGACAATGTTAGAATATTATTGGCTATTTTTGGAATTTTTACTTACAGTCTGGTTCCTAGAAGGGTACTCTGAGCTGGGAAGCTGTGACATAGCCGAGCTCTGCTGCTGAGCCTGGGGATATTCCGCTGGTGCGAAGGCTTGTGTGAGAGTGCACTCGCACCTTTCTGGGCCTTATCACAAGTCAGTGTGCTGCCTCCATTATCTGACTCACAGCTATGAAGCATACATGAATAAAATTTATCAATTAATTAAATGAATTCTTAATAAAGTCTTTAAAAATCCTACAATGTGATTTCCTGGATTTTTTTTTTTTTTTTGGTCTCTCATAGTTGGTATGTCTATTATGAAAATTACAGACATCTCTCATCTTTCTAAGTAGGAGAACTTGCACAATCAGTGGCTGACTAAATACTTTTTTGCCCCATTGTATCCAACCCCACCCCTGCTCTTTTGGCTGAATGGAAGCAAATAAATGAACTCAAACACGAAATTCTAGAAGAAAGCCTTCCCAAAATAATCCAGATTGTTATAGCCAAGCTAAAGCCCATGTTTAAGATAACGTTGTTGGGTTGTCTACATACTCTTGGTGATGTAGTGTACATAATGATTACGCTGAGCACTGCTAGCAGTACTTTTTTTTTGCTAGCAGTTTTATCATAACAGGCTCATAAATGTCATAGGTACTTTCAAATAGTCAGTGTAGCAGAAAGACAACGATTTGTTTTAACAAGGATCAGTCAAAGCCTTTCGAAATCCTGCAGACTTACAAAGACCTTTCGTTAAGTCCCTGCTGTCTCTGCTGCAGAGGCTTTGCTTGGATTGTGATAACTCCGTTTAAATTAGTCTTTAAGACATCCAAGTCCTAAATACATACAGAATGAGAAAAAGCCATTTAAAAAAGAACATAATGTAATATTTACATAACATATACCCTGTGTTTTATTATGGGTTTGTACCTGTAAATTATTGCATGGCCACAGGAACATATTTCTTCTAGTGGAACCTCTGCTGGGTGAGATGTGATTGCTCCTCAAAGGTAGATGATATGAAGGATCACAGGGTGTTTGACTTGAACTTTCCAATCTCTGAAATGTTGTATCTGATATCAAAACAACATATTCAGAGAGGAAAATGTAACTTGTTAGCATTTCTACGTTTATTTAAAACCTAATGTCAAACAGCATTTTGAACTAAGTGCTGAATTTACTGTATAAAACTGTATTCTTGTTGGTCTGATCTGATGTTTGCATCTTGTTTAAATTTCTGTCCATAACCATTTCCTAAAATTTTTTTGTCAATTGAATTTCTTTCTTGTGTATCATACAGAGCTGCAATCAGAAATATTCAACCCCCTCAACTGAAAAGACATTATAGAGATGTGGATCTCTACAAAAACCTCATTAAAGAACAAACAGTATTTATTAATACATATGTAAGTTATTTTGACAACAGACGTTGACTTAACTGCATCTGCCTTCTTTAAATCCCACCAAAGATTTTCAATCGGGTTTAGATCTGGTGATTGAGAAGGCCAATCCAGGACATTCCAGGATTTTTTTCTCAACCAAGCTTTGGTTTACTTGGAGGTGTGCTTAGGATCATTTTCTTGCTGGAAGGTCCAATGATTGCCAAGGTTTAATTTGTCAAGAGATGGCATCAGATTCCTCTTTAAAATGGCCTGGTATTTTTAAGAAACCATGATACAAGGTGCACAATCAAGACTGTTAGTTCTTGCTTCAGAATAACAGCCTTACATCATCAATGACCCACCTCTATGCTTTACTGTGGGGATGGTTTTCTTCTGCTCATAAGCCTGGCCTTTCACAGTTCCAGTTGGGTTTCATCAGTCTGTAGAACTGTCTCCCAAAACTCTGTAGCCTTTTCCAAATTCCTCCTGGCATATTCTAATCGACTTTTGATGTTCCTTGTGGTTAATAGTGGAGAGCCTCCTGGAGTCTAGCCATGAAGTCCTCATTTATTCATTGCAGGCCTTATAGTTGCTATTCAAGCACTTGTTCCAGTCTTCATCAGATCATCCTGTAGGTATCTTGAACTCACATGGGGATTTTTCTTAGTTGTCCTGACCACGTTGCTAAGGGCCCTTGATGAAATTTTGTAATTTCTTCCATGACCAGGCAGGTTTGCAGCTGTTCCATAAGTTTTAAACTTCCTTATGATGCTCCCAATGGTGTCTCTTAAGATGTTATATGTTTTGGAAAATACCCAAGGCTCTTTAGGTGAGATGAAATAATCTCCTCTCTCAGCTTTTGTGGAAGTTCCTTTGTCTTTCCCATGATTGCAGCTCACCTTGAATTCCTTCATGGGTGGGGTTTATATATGCATCACAGCTGATGCAAATGAAGGATCACTCTCAAAGGTTTAATTATGTTTCAACCCCACTTTAGTCCATAAAAACTACCAGAAAGCTTTAAAAACAACGTTATTATAAATCAAAATCTTGCTACTTGAAAAAACTTAAATACGTAAATCCTTAAAAGATTTGGGGGGGGGGGGGGGGGGGGGTTTGAATATTTTTGACTGCAACTGTTTCTATAATTGATACTACCGTACTTTGAATGAAAATTGCCCTTATCAGGTTTTTCAGAATAAATAATGAATAGAAGCATGGTCAGTGAGCTGTGTTGTTGGTTTCAATTTGAAAGACCCACCAGAGTGCATGTTCTCCCAGAATTTACACAACAGCTCTTTCAGTAGGCCAACTACTTTACTCCATAAATCATCAAACAGCTCATCGGCAACAGTCGCATGGATGCAGGTGTTGGGGGACACAGCAGGGACACCATCCCAAGAAGCTGTTATTGAGGAACACCTCTGATCCATCACTTCACTCTCCCTGACACAAGAGATTCATACATATTTAAATAAGCTACTGTGCACAGATGTATAACAGGAAAATCTATTCACATTTACTCATGATCTAAACCTTTTTTAAGACTTTTGGAGACATTTTCTTCAAAACAACGATATTTTCCTAGTCTAAACTGTAGGGGTGAGGCTAGAATAAGGCTGAGCCCAAGAACGAAATCTCTTTCCTTTTTAGTATTGACATAAAAGGCAGTGTACCATTTTTGAATAAGTATAGTTTAAAAGGGTTTTCAAATTATGCCAGCGCCAGGCACATTTTACACCTACACCACCACTCTGTGCCGTCTACTTTTTAATTTTCCTAAAAAAATCTTTGTGTCGTCCACCATCTCCATTTCCAGCGCCATGTGGATGCACGTGGCAATATTTACATTCTTTCAATCTGAGCCATTTGATTAGTTCACGACTGCCATGTGACTATTCATATCATCTGCTGCCATCATGGCTTCTCATAAGAGAAATCAGAGAAAACAGCAGCCGTCACAAGTGGCCGCCAGGCATGTGAACCGGATGATTGGGCTTAAGAAATGGTTCAAGCCCACGTCCAAGGTTAAAAGTAAGTAATCTAGGTATACATGAACAATGTCAAGAATGGAATTCTAATGATCAGATGAGAGAAAGGTCTCGTGGAATGCGATCGTCTGCATGATTTGATGATGAATTTCAGAGCTGACCGTGCTGAGTGTTCGTTCAAGGGCAAGTTTGACGATAAAATACGCCATTTGAAAGCATTAAATTGATTGTTAACAAGTGATTTATAATCATACAATGTACTACTTTGTTTAAAAAGGCACGTCCAGACAATACCAAGCAGTTTCAGACTATTTTTGTCAGTCAATTGGTCGTCTCTGTCGAAGTAGCATAATTCATATATTTCATGCTAGATGTCAGTCATAAGGTGCCTGCTACTTTGGCATGCCCCCCTGCTACTCCAAAACAATTTGAAAGCCCTGGTTTAATACATGACAAATCCATTACTTTAACTTTAATTTAGTTTAACTTTAATTTAAAATATACAAGGTTGGAACCCAGTCTGCCAGCTTCTTGCTTTGCCCGAGTGACCTACCAATAGCAGGTATGTTCCTCTGTCCCACCACAATCAGCCAATTGCCTGAGGCCTATTCCTCTCCATACTCTGGACATCTCGGGGAAACCAAGAACCACCAACTCCTAGCCAGAATGTACTGGTGGGAGACCATTGGGACAGACATCCACAGATTTGTCTCTTCTTGTACTGTCTGTGCCCAGTATAAAGTGCTCAGAATGCTGTCTCTGACAAGTTCTATCGTGTTCCCTGTTCCAGAAGTTCTTGATCTCATATCAGCATTGACTTTATGACTGAGACTTAAATATGCAGGCAAAACCATGTTTCTCAGAGTTGTTGATTGCTTCTCCTGGTTGGTCAAGGTAATTCTGCTAACTGTCCTCTACATTTTAAACTGTAAAGCTCTTGTTCCTGCACATCTACCGCCACTTTGGTCTACTAGAAAGTCTCCTGTCTGACCAAGGCCCAAGTTCACCTCAAAGGTATGAAAGATGGCCAGCTGACTGTCAGAGTAATATCAGGCCATGATGCCTTGGAGGGGTAGTGTCATGATCCCAGATGGAGTCTGATCACTTCAAGACTCCAATTGCCAATCAGTGAATTGACATGACATGTGCTCATGCAGACTTAATATAGTCTGGTTTCTAATAACTTCCCATACATATCTATTTGCACATTTTTTTCAATTTAATTAGTACTGCAAGATCTTGCACACAAACTGTATGTACCCACTTTTGCTGTGAAGAATAAGAAACTGCTGACAAATATACAGTAGAATAATGGTGTACTGAGCACTTGTGGCTTACGTTTCTCTTCCATCATAAGCCAGAAATTCCTCAATTTTGCCTTCTGCCTCATATATCTCTTCCTCTTGTGGCATCAGAAATAACGAGAGCTTGGGAAAATAGAGCCTGGAGTAGACAAACTTATCAGTGCATGGCTCTGGAGTCAGTCTGTGGCCCTCTACACATAGCCTGAAGATAGAGTGAAAGAATAGAAGTATTATGAATGAGAGAAAGCATCTCAAAATAAATAGGCCAGACTGATAAATGTACCACTTATGGGCATTTTCATTTGCAATGTTATGCTATTACTCCACATAGCACGGCATATTTTGCATTGAGTGCTGAGTCTTACTTTAGAAAATTGAAACAATTTTCAGACCACATTCTGTGCCAGCTGATGGTGTTAGTATACAAAGAATCAAGGCCATGAACACAATAAATATCATAAATCCATCAATTAACTCTTGTAGCAGTAAACATTTATTTTAAGATTTAATCTGAAGGCAAATTGTTTTGAAAGTTTATGGGATTCAATGTTTCATCAACAGTTGAACACATTATCCAAAAGCCATAACTTAAACTGATGTACAGTAAAAAATAACCACACAATACATCAAGAGAAACAGACAGAAACTTATGGTCAGTGAAATAGGGGGTATTCACAATTAAACTGGCACCAACTGAATAAATTACTCTTCGCAACAAACCTGCAGTGACATTCATTAATGACAAAATGGCCCAAAACCACAACACTGCAGAATTGTGCTGCATGCTATTCAGCTATACCTAACTAATTCACTAAAAAGAGCATGTTTAGTTCAGGCAATATTTCTAAGCATACGATCATTGGCAAATATTATGGAATCACCACCCTTAGAGGATTATATTTCAACTGTATAGATTTTTATAAAAAATTCTAACATTCTGGCTTAAGAGATAACTAAAAAAGAAAGAAACATAATTGTGGTCAGGCACAATTACTTTTTTAGATCAAGCAGAAGAAAAAAATGATGGAATCACTCTGCAATTTGCAGTTCTAAAACAAATGCCTGCAGCAGATTAAATTAGATAATTATTGTTCAGTTTAAAAAAGAGAGCTCACACCTGGACAGCACAAAGTGTATGGACATGAATCATGGCTCCAACACCAGAGATGTCATTTAAAATAAAGGAGAGGATTATAAAACTTCTTCAAGAAGGTAAATAATAATAGAATATCATAATACATGTTGGTTGTTCCCAGTCAGCTGTGTGTAAAATCTGGACCATGTACACACAAAATGGAAAGATTGTAAAAGAGAAGCATACTTATAGACCAAGGAAGACATCAAAGCATCACGCGCTTAAAGCAAAATTCTTGAAAACAGAAAATGCACAACAACACACATAAGAAAGAAGTGGGCTGAAAGTGGACTCAATTTCTGTGACTGAACTGTATGAAATCACCTAAAAGAAATGGAATTTATTTACGGAAAAGCTAAAAAAAAGCCATCAATAACATCTAAACAGAGAAGAACAAGGCTACAGTGGACTAAAGAAAAGTAATCATGGCCTTTGGGTGACTGGACAAAAGTGATCTTCGGTGGTGAATCATGAATCTGCTTGAGCAAGGTGATGATTCTGGAACTTTTTAGTGGTGCTGGTCCAATGAAACTGATCAAGATAACTGCCTAAAGCAAAACGTAAATTTCCACAGTCGCTGATAAAATGAGCCTGCATGCAAGGCACCAGGGAGACGGAAGTCATTACATCATCAATGCTGAAGTCTACATTGAAATTTTGGACACTTTTCTTATTCCATCAGTTGAAAGGATGTATGGTGGTGATGAATTCATTTTTCAAATTGATAATGCATCTTGCCATAGAGACAAAGGACATGAAAACTTTCCTTAGAAAGTCTTATAATATCAATAGCATTGATTGTAAATAGTCCAGATCTCAACCAAGTTGAAAATCACTTGTGAAATTGAACAAAATGGTAAACAACAAGGCTCCAAACTGCAACAGCAATAAGAGACAGTTGGAGCCAGATTGATGAGAATTCAAGCTGTTACAAAAGTCCCAGGTGGTGCAACAAAGTACAGTGGTGCTTGAAAGTTTTTGAACCCTTTACAATTTTCTATATTTCTGTATAAATATGACCTAAAACATCATCAGATTTTCACATAAGTCCTAAAAGTAGACAAAGAAAAACTAGTTAAACAAATGAGTCAAAATATTATACTTGGTCATTTATTTATAGAGTAAAATGATCCAATGTTACATAATAATGAGTCTAATTAGTGATCTAATTAGCTGGCAAGTAGTTCACAATTGTATGGACATTTAGATTATATCATGAGTGCAGGTGTTTGATATAAGCAGGAACTTACTTGTTGTCCCTCTTCCTCAGGCAAGGAGGAGATGCGTCCATCTTCACATTAGTAGGTCTCCTATGCACATACTGAATGCCTTCTTGTTTTGGAGACTCCAGCTGATTTCCTAAAATCCTGGAACATCAGGAAGCGCAGTTGGCAATTACATTTTTTTGTGTAATGCAGCATTATTTATGTTTATCAACCCCAAATCAGAAAAAAAGTTGGGAGAGTATGGAAAATGCAAAAATCAGTATTCCTTACATTTAAAGTTATTCCATTGTGGTATCAACCCAAACAAGAGATTTCATGTTTTATGAGATTTGCTTTTATTTTAATTGCACATTCCATATCGTCATGACTTTTTATGATTTGGTGCTGTATTAAAGTTTTTGAAATGTGTTCAGATGGTAAGTGTGTGTACCTGAGGTGAGGGGAGTGCATGTTCCACTCCTTACATTCATTATACAGGGTCTCTGATTTACTGCTCAACTTCCCTTCATATAAAAGTTCATCCAGTGCACTGAAGAGCTGCCGTACCTGCTGAGTATTCTCCCTGTCAAACTCCTGCAGGTAAAATACAAAGCAGATCATACACACCCCACACATGGAGCTCGCTATCAGCTAGCAATGTGATGATAAGTGGTTATGGTCAACTCCAGAATTACTGGAATCTTGGTAAAGATGAGGATTTCTGCAAAAGCAACAAAAGTTCATACTCAAAGTTGAAAAAAGTGAAGTATCCATGGTTTTGGCACTCAGTACCAAGTTCCAGATTTCTTCTGCAATCGAGTTTCTATGGTCAATTAGTCACAATTACAGCATTTAGCAACATATACCTGCTATAACCATACAGTCCAAGCAATTGTGGCTTAAGGGTCAAGGAAATAACAGTGGTACGAGTCACACAAAAGCTGTATATGACTAACCATTAAATCTAAGTATAAATCTTGTTTGCTGCATTCCAGTGTTTCTAACGCTAACCATATACTAGAAGATTTTGAAAAAAACTAAAGTGTGACACTCTCTATATAATAATAATAATAATACAGTGTTCCCTCGCTGCTTCACGGTTTCGCAGATTTTAAAAAAATATTAGGGTGTATTCACACCAGAAAAGTCCTTTGGTCCGCTTGTTTGGTCCGAACCAAATGTGGACTTTATTTTTTTCTTTTGGT
>JAVSBU010160720.1:0-12560 GCA_033118015.1 Loricariichthys derbyi
TTATTAATTTGTAAGTGTTTGCAAACATGTTAAACTGCAGCTGTTGTTAATATAGCAGTATCTTTAATAAAAGTGCAATGAACACAACATCTGAAAGCATTTTTTAATTTTACATCTAACGATGCGATTAATCGCAATAAAAAATTTTACTCGTTGCCCAGCACTAGTTTTAAAGTATTGTTGGTGCCTCACAGTCAGGGCGAAGCCATGTGGAATGTTTTAAGTGGTGTTCTTAATGGAGAACAAGAAGCCAGCCAAAACTTCATTATCTCAATGAGAGTCATCCTAAAAGGAAATTGTAGAATGTGTCAGAGGAAGTGCGTCCTGTTGAGCTGTACATGTAGTCATTCAGTGGAAGCTTATAAATGAGTTTGTTGCAGGGTCATGCCCAGCACGTTTGTTGATGTCCAATATTAAGAAACAGGAAGAACACAGCATTATTATGGTTTTGTATGTTGGAGCTGGTTACAGCAGGAGATGGGTGGTGTAGGAACTCAGAGACCCTATTTCTGAATGAGTATATTATTGTGTAATGCCATTAGTTTTCATGCTAGCATGTCAGAATGCAGCCTTTACCTGATTAGAGACTTGTCTCATGCTCACTCAAGAGTCTCCTGGAAGTTTGGGCCAGAAATATGGTAGTAACAACATTATGGAGTAAACACCACTGACCTGCAGTATTACATCAGAATGACTTTGTCAGATGGTGCTTACTCAATATTTAGTCAGCAGTTATCCAGAGGTAAACAAGTGCCTTGAGCATTCTAATTATTTTAGATTTTAAAATCTTCATATTAAAGTCAGCTACTTCATATTGTGTAGGTCCCCTTTGTGCCATTGAGATTGACCTCTCCAGTTGACCTCTGCAGGTGTCTTTGGTAGCTGGCCAAACAACTGTAACCTTTACAACCCATAATTTGTAAGGTAGCATTGCTGAGATTAGACTTTTGTCCAGCACGTACAACAGATGTTCAATTGGTTTGTGATCTGTGAGTTTTAAAGGTCAAGTCAACACTTTAAACTTTGAACCCACGATCGGCAGAACTTGAAAGTAGAAGGGTCATTTGGAGATTTAGTTTAGTTGGCCTGTAGCCCTTCTCCATTGGCAGTGAAGTTAACGCTGGGAGAAAATCCCTAAACGTTAGAAGGAAGAAACCTTGGAAGATCCAAGACTCAAAAAAGGACCCAACTTCAATGAGAATTGAGTTACATGAGTTATATCATGAAGAATACATAGCTTGGTTAAGTGATCGTAGTTGGAGTTGATCTGTCTGGAAGAACTGAGAAGATAACTAAGAGAATCCAAAAGCTGTTCAAAGGGTAAATTATAATGTTGGAAGAAGTTGAATATACCTTTCGCTGTTAATTTCTTATATATATATCTTTTACTAATAATTGTAGTTTTTTGGTAAAACATGGGTTTTCCAGGTATACATTTAGTTATTCATTATTTTGTACACCACTGTAATTGTTACTATAAAAAGATATCTGGATTTTTTTTGCACATGTTGCAACAAACAAAAACAATCACCACGTAATTCCTAAAGGCCTTGGGTAGACTGAGGGCATGATTATGATCTTAATTTGCTGAAGATAACTGGGATGAGGTAGTACTGTGGTCAGTAATGCCATTCTAACAATAGGTTCTCTCTACATAACACATTTCCTCATCCTCATTAACTTGCTTAAGTAATGGGAACAAGTGGATGTTGGAGCAGTTTCGGATGATGCCTCTGTATATTGTTTGTTGTGCACCAAACAAAACAACCAACACTGTTTGTGCTGTGATGTTTTTGTGGGGTTTTTTTTTTCTGTTTTTCTTTTCGGCTGTTGCAGGCATCATTACTACAGTTTAATCTTTTGTTAGTTAAGGAAGTTCAGTATTTTAGTGATTGAGTGGAGTGATTTGTGATGCAGACTTTTAATCTAATGCTTATTGCATTAAACCGATGCTACAAACTAAAAATAATGTTTATATTCAGTGGTGTGAAAGTCTTTGCCCCATCGTGATATTTATTTTTTTTTTATATGTTTGTCACTCTTAAATGTTTCAGATCATCAAACAACATACATTAAATATTAGTCAAAGACAAGACAAGTAAACACAAGGCAGTTTTTTAAATTGAGGTTTTTATTATTAAGGAAGAAAAAAAATGTCCAAGCCTACATGGCCCTGTTGAAAAAGTGTTTACCCCCAGTTAAAACATAACTGTGGTTTGTCACACCTGAGTTAAACTTCTCTAGCCACACCCAGGCCTGATTTACTGCCAATCTGTTCTCAATCAAGAAATCACTTAACTAGGACCTGCCTGACAAATTGAATATACAAAAAGATCCTCAAAAGCTAGACATCATACCAAGAGCCAAAGAAATTCAGGAACAAATGAGAAAGTAAGTAATTGAGATCAATCAGTCTGGAAAAGGTTATAAAGCCATGTCTAAAGGTTTGGGCATCCAGTGAACCACATTGAGAGCCATTATCCACAAATGTCCCCAACATGGAACAGTGGTGAAACTTCCCAGGAGTGGCTGGCCAACCAAAATTACCCCATGAGGTCACAAAAGACCCCACAACATCATCCCAAGAAGTGCAGGTCTCACTTATCTCAGTTAAAGTCAGTGTTCATGATCCACCATAAGAAAGAGACTGAGCAAAAATGGCCTTCATGGCAGAGTGCCAAGACCAAAACCACTGCTGAGGAAAAAGAACATTAAGGTTTGTCTCAATTATGCCAGAAAACAACATCTTGACGATTCCCAATACTTTTTGGAAAATACTCTGTGGACTGACGAGACAAAAGTTGAACTTTTTGGAAGGTGTGTCCCATTACATCTGGTGTAAAAGTAACGGTGCATCTCAGAAAAAGAACATCATACCTACAGTAAAACATGGTGGTGGTAGTGTGGTCTGGGTCTGTTTTGCTGCTTCAGGACCTGGATAAATGGAACCATGAATTGTACTGTCTACCAAAAAATCCTGAAGGAGAATGTCCAGCCATCTGTACATGACCTCAATCTGAAACAAACTTCTTCGTTCTGCAGCAGGACAAAAATCCAAAACACATCAAGTCCACCTCTGAATTGGTGAGGAAAAAAGTGAAGACTTTGGAGTGGCCTAGTCAAAGTCCTGACCTGAATTCTATTGAGATGCTGTGTTATGACCTTAAAAAGGTGGTTCATCCTTAGAAACCCTCCTGTGCTGTGAAAGACTCATTAGAAGTTACCGCAAACGCTTGATTGCTGTTGTTGCTGCTAAGAGTGGAGGGGGGTTGACTAATAATGTATCAAATGTTCAAAAACAAAGACATTTCAAAAAAGTTGTACACTAGGCATATGGCTAACACTTATATGAAAAAGAGCTTTATTGGCCCTTAACACTAACATGCAGAAAAAACACTGCCCTTAAAGGTTATTTCTTTTACATTTCAAATATGCAAAAACGAAATGTAATTATACATTTCCATGACATTCTGTGCTGTGATAAAGCTTTTGTGGTTCTTTCTGACCAAGTTAAAGTGTTTGCGTGTTTTTTCAAAACAAAAATGGTAGCCTAAAAATAAATACAAAATAAATGATTTGTATAGGCACAAAATAAGACATTTTAAAATATTGTACACTAAGCCTATGGCTGATACTTTTCAGTCTATTTCATATTGGGCGTATTTTTCAGCAGACTGAATCTTTCCCAACAATTGACGATTACTCATTAAGTAGGAATGAAAATGTTTGCAGGTCATGTTCTTGAAATTGTACTGGGTGCACAGAATTCCCTTCAGTGAAACAACAAGCAATTCCTCTCCTTGGTCCATTGGGCTTCCATCAATGAAAAGATCCACTCAACATTTGCATTGTGAGCAGGTATAGCAAAAAAACTGCCATCTTAAGCAGCTCTTAACGAAACTCAACACTTTTGGATCTTTCAAAGAATTTGGTCCATCTCTGATGTGCTTGTAGATTACTGAAGTCTGCATCACTGTTACTTCTCTCAATGAACTTCTTTAGATTGGTGACCTGGTCAAAGCACTTTGAATCATCAATTTCCACTCCTTTCCCAGCTAAGTGCCTGATACAGCCCTCTACGTCATTCCATTCAGGAATTTCACTGAGATCCATCCACACAAAAGTGGAAAACTCTTCCATGGGTGTCATTCCTCTCTCTAGATAGTCAAAACATGAACGGTACAGGTTCTGTACTTGAGCATTGAAATGGTCACATCTTTGACCATACCCATCCTTCTGCTTTTGTGCCAGCATAGTCTTGACTTTGAGGCATGAAGTTGTTCACCTTGCGTTCATGAAGCACGCTCCTGAATTGCCTGAATTGCTGAATTGCTCTCCCTTTCCATCTCTTGAATATGTGACTGAAATACACATAAGTGAATTGATTTGCCAGAGGTAAATCTCACTGAACTCATCTTCAAAAAACTTCCTGATCTGCATTGGTGACTTTTCCTGTGACTAAAAGAATGCGTTTAAAGCTGGATACATCTGAAGTAATCTCTCAATCCCTGGGAATAATGACAGCCATTGTGTCTTGCTGTGAGAGAGGAGAGTTCTAAATTCAACATCAACAAACTCACAGTACTCCTTCAGACTCTCTGTGCGCACAGTGTAGATATGGAAGTGCTGATATATTTTGAAAATGATGTGCTCAATGTCAATATCTCGTGTGTCTGCTCCATGCTGAACACAATTGTTCAGAATATGTGCTGGGCAGCCTACACTAATAAGAGCCGTGTTCTGCAAAGACTTTTAATTTTGCAAAAACATTCTTCCTTTCCTCATTACGCTGGATTCCTCCAAACATTGTATTGCAGTTGTCACTAATAAATTCAATGCATTTAGAAAATATCCCATAGCCACAGTAAGGAATATCTTGAAGTGCTTCTAGAGCAATGTGAACAGAATGTGAGGCTATCACTGCATTTACAATTAATTCTCTCGTCTGAGCACTTGAGAATTTTTGAACTGTTGGGGAATCCGTGAAAACCTTTCTTAACAAGCCAGCTGTGTAGTCCATTGACCTGTAGCTTTCGTGGTGCTTAACTGTGTGAAACACACAGGCTGCAGTGACATCTGCACTCTGGGATTTACTTAGAAAAAACTCCGTGACTTTCGATGAGGAGCTCTCACCCCTCGTTGCCATTGTATGTTTAGCTGAACTTGTGTGCCTGTAGATCGTTTACACCTTTATTTGCTACAGACACGCAAGTGCCAGCTTTACACATTAGGCACCCAGCTTCATATGGATTGCGACGATGGGAATTTTTTTTTAATTAATCCGCGAACTTACATTTACGTTTCGGCATAGCTGCTCAACATGTGGGTAGGTACATATGCTTTGACTGTCGTAATCAAGGACTACTGAGGAGCCGACCGACCAATTAACCCTTTAACGTCATACATAACTTTTTGGTAGAGAATTTTTTGGGTCATTATCTTTTTTAACCCTTTAATGTCCTCACCAAGAAAAGAAGCAATGGAAAAATTATTTTATTTAATATTTATTTAATAACTAAATAATTTAATAAAATATAAGTTTTTTTCCATTGATTTATTTATTTATTTATTTTTCTTGGTGAGGATGTTAAGGGTAATGTTTACAGAGAAGGATATTGACCAATAACAATAGCTCTACAGTCACACCATGCAATCCGAAAATTTTAGGGTACTTCGCCACTTCCCCTTCTCACTCAAACGAATGGAATGGAGTACAACAAAACCCCGGACATTTGTGAAATTCTACCCGGACATTTTTTTAAGTCTCAAAGAGGACATGTCCGGGTAAAAGAGGACGTCTGGTCACCCTAGTTTTAGGGGGCAAACACTTTTTCACACAGAGCCATGTAGATTGGATTTTTTTCTCCCCTAATAATAAAAACCTTCATTTAAAAATTGTGTTTACTTGTGTTGTCTTTGACTAATATTTAAATTTGTGATGATTTGAATCATTTAAGAGCGACAAACATGCAAAAAAATATGAAGGGGGCAAAAACTTCACACCACTGTATATATACAACAGATTAGAAATATGTGGGTCCAAGTGCAATTATAAAGTCTTAGTTATTTTTATATTTGTTGTAGTCAGACACACTGGCTAGGGAAGGTTTTAGTAGATCATTAATGATATTTTAAACAGTGCTCACTTCATAATGTTAGTTCATTTAAATTTACTAGTAATGAATTCAGTAGAGGTGCTCCCCGATTTACGATGAGCGTACGTTCTGTCAAATCCATAATAAATTGTTGTAATCTGAAGTACTGTAGCCTAACTTAAACCTTCTTAAAACACTTACATTAACCTGCAGTTGGGTAAACTCATTAAAACAAAGATTTTATAATAGTGTTGAATATCTCTTGTAATTTATTGTATGATGTATTGAAATTAAATGGGTAGTAAATAAATACTCAGAGTATGGCTTTTCTGAATGTCTATTTGTGTGTATTGTTGGAAAGTAAAGTCAAAAAATTGTAAGCAGAAAAGTAAAGTCAAAAAATTGTAAGCAGAACCATCGTAAAATGGGGAGCACTTGTACTGAATTGCTGCAGTTGTCAATGTTCAAGTGCTAATATTTCCTTAAAAATGGTTGCAAGGTGGCTGGGGGGATCTACAGATTTAGATTTTTTTCTTACCCAACTAAATTTAACTAAGCTGAATTATGAGTTGAAGTTATATTAATACTACGTTACATGTAGGTTGTAAGTGTGTAAAATACAGTTTTAAGATACCCATTAATGCATTCCCTATGGGTAAATTATTTACTCTGCTTAGAGCATTTTTAATCTTTACTATTTGTTTTCTGTTTGATTAACTGCTCAGTACAAAGTGCTGGTGTAGAGCTGATAATTCAGATTGTTGAGACTGCACCACACCCTGCTGAGCATTTCCAGACTCAATCATACAACACTATTGTGCATGTGTCTTTTCTCTGTCCTGTGAAGCTGCAGTGAGATGATGAGAAAGGGACATGAAGATTCCCATAATCATGGACTTTAGAGAAATCAAGAAGGCCAGGTCAGGGGAGAGGAGGGATAGACTGCTCTAGGGTGGGTCTGTCTGCATTTCTGACTCTGTAGGCTGCAACATGTGTGAGTGATCTGAGAATCTCCTCTGAGCCTCAGCCCAAAGCTCAAAGGCTCAGAGATCCTGTTCTGTCTAAAAAGAATTCCGATTCGATTGAGTAGTTTACATACATAACGATCTCAGCAATCGTCATTCACAGAACCACTGTAATCTGAACATGAGGTACAGGCATGTGTCAGGATTAGGCTACATAGCAGGATACTTGTTAGCTCTTTAAAAGTGAGGCATAAGCATAGATGTAAAAAGGTTTTTTGTGTGTGCATTATCTAGAGAACATGTTGAGTTTAGTATGTTAAATAAGCATTTAATTACATCACTTTTGTTTTAGTGTTAGATGATATTTGCAGCAATTGTACTCTATCCTTATTAAACATAAGCTGGGGAAAAGTATTTTGATCTTATTTATACTTGGTCTTGGATCTCTTGTAATATGTAAAACAGCTCATAACGTTGGACCACCCGCTTACTGTGTTGTTTACAGCAATTTTTTTTGGCAAAAGATGCTTGCTACATCAACAGTTGGGACTTTACCTGATCTTTGTAATTTCCTTAAGCTGATCATCACTGCTAGCTGAAAGCCTAAGAAACCATTTTTCATAACAAGCTGTAAACATCCTCTGACACCCAAGATGTTATCGGCAGATCCTTTAAGTCCCTGTAAGTCGCAAGGTGGGGCCTTCATGGATCAAACTTTTATCCAGCACATCCTACAGGAGCTTAATTGAATTGATACCATTAAGGCCAAGTCAATAACTTATTTGCCTCAAAACAATTCCTGAATTTTGTTTGCTGTGTGGCAGGGAACATTATCCTGCCGAAAGAGGTTACAGCAATTGGGTAATACTGTTGCCATGAAAGAGTGTACTTGGTACATTAATGCTTGGGTACATCCACATTAATGCCATAACACAGAGAATCATAATGTCTTGTCCAGAACGACTTAAAGGAAGTGCTTAATCTACTTAACGGACATCTACCATTACTAGCCAGAAACCATCTAACTTTAATGCTTCTCAAGAAGAGTATGAGAAAATCTTCAAACGTGGTGCTAATACACATTGTATAAGTAGGGGTTGATGGGGTTTTTTAAACATAGATATTTACGATAATAATTTGAATAAATGTGCGCTATGTTCGGCACACAGGTGATTTTATTAGTAATTAGTAAGCCAGGCTTCCTTTAAATTTCAGTAAATGTAAAATGCATTAATTAAATGTTTACCACAGTATATAAACTTTTGTATTCATTTTGCTGAAATTCAAAATCTGCTTTTAATCCCCAGACTGACTCATAAGTGCCCCTGTGTCTCCGGAAGTCTATGGCGCAAACGTGTACGCGTTTAAAAGAAAGGACGAAAGACTAACCCTAACTGGGCAAACTGCTTTTAATGCGTCAATTTGTGACCTGTGTTAATGCACATTTGCACAGCAAAAAACATCTCTGCATTAATTACACAATCCACTTTTTAATCTGCCCCACCCTGTAGCATGACTTCTTTTATGATGATTGACCAATGTCTCAAAAGCAAATAAACGCAGTCAATTTCTCAAGCATCATTAAATCAGTACAAGTAACTATTACAATTTCTTTCAAAGTCAATTTTTTTTTATAGCGCTTTTTACAATTGAGCATTGTCTCAAAGCAGCTTTACAACTTATGTAATTCCCGATTTGAGCAATAGTGGCAAGGAAAAACTCAAAGTTAACAGGAAGAAATCTTGGGAGGATCAAGAATCAAAAAGGGACCCAACCTCCTTGGGCTTAAAGGTATAGGTAATAACCAATAGGTTTACAGAAATACCTTGAACAAGCAAACAAATGAAAACCATCCGGAAGTTATAAATTGCCATAGTTCAGTACATAAAGTCATTCTTAAATCCTGTGTCCCAAGTGGGAAAATCTCAGCACACGACCTCCCCATCCGACTGGAGGAGGGAGAGAGTCACTGTTCTCAACAGTCTGAGTGTGGTGGGGCTGGTGGTTAAGAACCGCTTGGGTGGAGATGAGGCAGAAGAGCATCTCCGTGTGGGACCAGGATGGACAAACACCACAGCATGACCTGCACCGGGCGCTGGAACACGTGCTCAGAGAGAAAAGAGGAAATGTAGTTAGTTATTGTTAAAAGTACAAAATATATTGGCAAAAATAAAAAATTTGTACCTTTAAGTGAAGCATGAGACTCTGGCAGCAGTAACTGTGGCAGCATAACTAAATGGTTTTTAAAAGTGAAGAACCAGAGGGAAACACAGCCAAGAGGGATCACAAGAGACATCAGCAACTGAGAGACAGGGAGACCGAAACCAGCTCAACATAAGTCTCACTGATCATGAACCCTTTGGCTCTGCTTTTATTCTAACATAAGGAGTGCACTTTAGGATCAAAGGGACCCAAAATGTACAGTTTACAAAGCTACATGAGGTAACATAGACTGTGTTTTACATAACATGCCTTATCAGGCAACACGGCTAACTTTCCTTCCTGCAATCCTTCAATCAACTGAATGCCAGGGAACAATACTTTCTTGTCTGCAACTGCAAGGCTTCCTGTACAAGTCTGCCTTCAGTCAGTGAAACCAGTTTGTTCTGATTATCACAGCTGCTCCATAATATTAGGATAAATGTATCATTTAACTAAAACTAAAATTTTCATTTTTATTGCGTTTAGTATGGAGACATAAATCATAGCAGCAAGGCTTTGTGGCATTTCTTATAGACTGAAGAGTTTAGGCATGTGTGGGCATGTTTTTGAAAAGAGTTGGCTAAAATAGATTTGTATTACTCGTTAATTAAACAAGCTTTGGAGGCCTAGCAGTGAATTAATTAATCAGATATTTTGGCTAAGCGACTGATTTAGAAGTGGGTAGAAATAAATAAATTTGCATAAATAGATATTTATGAAGCCATTCGTTAATGTGCAAATTGATTAAATGACATTGAAGGTTTGATATTGCTTGCATTTGGAAGCTGGTAGCTTTGGCAACCATCATACTTAGTAGTGAGGTATTGTCCTTGAAAATTGGCATAGAATTTTGTTTGTATTCCTGTCTAAGACCTGTACAGTTGCTTTCAAGTATCAGCTCATTGAGGATGGCTGAGATTATTGATGAAATGCTATATAGTAGCTTTTAGGTTCTCAAACCTTTTGCATTCTTGTTCCATATGTCCACTAATGACAGTATTAGTAGCTACAGAGATCTTGTGTAAAGCTATTTTAAACAGAGATTATATACAACATAGCAAACAGCCAAAGACAAAATTAAAAGCAGTGAGGAGAATGAAAGCAGTCTAATTAAATGAATGACCTGTGTTGGAACATTCAGCTGGCCGGATTATTTTGTATCAAGAACTGTTGTAGAAAGAATAAATGATGAGGCAAGATGAGCTGACCTTACAACTCCTCTTGTTTAGCTTTTGCTTTTTACCAGATTTTTTTATTATTATTATTATTATTATTATTATTACAAAGAGGATGTTCATGTCCTGAGTATCAGATGACTCACACAGTGAATCACTAGCATTTTTCTGGGAAGTTTCATTATCAGCACAATGGTTAAAAGATGTTTTCATTTGGGATGAAATCACAGCATTCCACTGAGCAACTCCTGTTTGCTGATGTTAGTACCTCATAATACTGTTCTCTCCCCCTATGAACTCACTTGCATCATATCATGTCTCTTAGGCAGGGATTTTTACACCGGCTTTTCCCTTCAGCCTCGTCCTCATTCATAGGTCATCAGGTTATTGACTGACTTGGTTTGAGGTTTCATATTGCCAAGGTCAACAAATGCAACTTTGCTAGACCATTTGTTTTCGAATTCTGCAAACCAGTGCAATAAAGTTGCACATATCCACCAGCCATCAAACCACATTTGCATTAATCTTCTGCCTGGGGCCTCATTTGTTCCTGGCTGCCAAGCATTTTGTTACATCCTACTAAAGCTGTGCAATCTGTTCCTGTTTTGAGGCTTTAACGTAGAGGCAACTGCACACTCAAATTCATACAGTCTTGTGTACACCACACACACAAACTCTGTTCTGCTTGTCTGTTCCCTTAAGCATTAATCTGCCATAACGTCTTTGAAGAGAGCAAGTGGTGCATTCAATTGGAGCAGAGCTATGCTTCTGAGTCAAGAAGTACCTGTTGCTAATAATAATGTTAATTTTAGATTTTCTTTACCCACAGGAATAGGTGTTTGTAACTACTGAACCTTGGAATTCAATAAAGCCTCTAGAGCATTGATATTCAGAGAAAGGCATAATGAAACAGTGGGAGGTAGCAGAGTAGAAATAAACTTAAATTACCTCTTTAAGCAACAATGATATGAAAATGACACCGAAAATATTCCTCCAATGTATTATGATTTCACCCTGCATTAGTACTTGTCCTTTATTGTGTATATTCAGTTAACCTCAGGGAGCCTTATAGTTAGTCATAGTCATATTTCAGCAGCCAGGTTGCTTCCTTCTGTACTAAAAGTTTTTCTCTTTATCACTTCAGAACCTGCACTGGGTCATGCAGTACTGATTGGGACTGATCTGATCTAATCTCAGCTGAGCTGAGATTCAGCACAGAGCTGATGGAGCTCAAGGTGTGGGTGGACGGTGTGGTTCGGGTGGTGTGTGGCCTCTCTGAAGAGACGTCCTGTCAGGATGTGGTCATCGCTCTTGCTCAGGCAATAGGTAATGCTCATACACTACAGTAATAATTGGATCATTGTCCTTAATAAATAAATGACCAATTATAATATTTTTCTCATTTGTTTAACTAGGTTCACTTTATCTAATTTAGGACTTGTGTGAAAATCAGATGTTTTACAGTGGGTACAGAAAGTATTCAGACACCTTTAAATTTTTCACTCTTTGTTTCATAGCAGCCATTTGCTAAAATCAAAAAAGTTCATTCATTTCTCATTAATGTACACTCAGCACCCCATCTTGGCAGAAAAAAACAGAATTGTAGAAATTTTTTCAAATTTATTAAAAAATAAAAACTGAAATATTACATGGTCGTAAGTATTCAGACCCTTTGCTCTGACACTCATATTTAACTCGCATGCTGTCCATTTCTTCTGATCCTCCTTGAGATGCTTCTGCTCCTTCATTGGAGTCCAGCTGTGTTTAATTAAACTGACTGGACCAGATTAGGAAAGGCACACACCTGTCTATATAAGACCTCATATAAGAGAGCAAATGAGAATCATGAGGTCGAAGGAACTGCCCGAGGAGTTCAGAGACAGTTGTGGCAATGCACAAATCTGGCCGTGGTTACAAAAGAATTTCTGTAGCACTCAAGGTTCCCAAGAACACAGTGGCTTCCATAATCTTTAAATGGAAGAAGTTTGGGACGACCACAACTCTTCTTAGACGTGACCGTCCAGCCAAACTGAGTAATCGTGGGAGAAGAGCCCTGGTGAGAGAGGTAAAGAACAACCCAAAGATCACTGTGGCTGAGCTCCAGAGATGCAGTAGGGAGATGG
>JAVSBU010161144.1:0-12555 GCA_033118015.1 Loricariichthys derbyi
CCTCACCATTTACCTGGGCTTGGGACCGGCACAAAAGATACACTGGATAGTGATCCCTAGTGGCTGGTTTACATATATAACATATATAAAACACATATATTACGGTCACTGAAAATACTATAAAAAGGCAGGCGAAATTCGATTTCCTTCATTTCAGTGTCAGCATTTAAGAAGCTCACATCCCAGAATGGACAAACCAAGACGCAGCAGCACTTCAACAACATAATAATAATCAAATTTTCAGACTGCGTCAACTAATTAGAAGAATAAGGAATGCATTACCTGGCTTGTGGCTTTACAGTGCAGTTTAAAGCCCCACTGAAATAGTGGCTTCCTGCCGGTGAGAGTTTGGAGGAGAAAACAACAGATATATTCCTTTTTTTTTTGGTCTATGTTACCACTCCCTCCACCAACCATATTTTTAAAGAATTAGAACTGGCCTGTCTGACCTTTATTTGGAGTAAAAATATGCCTGTCCACCTTGCAGCAGCCCAAAAGTTCTGAGGGGCTTGGTTTTGCCAATTTTAAGTTGTACTACTGGTTGAGGTATATACGGACACATTAAAAACGCGTTGACACACTATAGAAGAGGTGGTGGTTGCCCCATACAGACTTCGGGATAAACCTTTTTTGGGTCTCAAATGATAATCTTTTTTACTCACTTTAGGGCCTATAATTAAATATTCATTAACTGTCTGTAAACAAGTTCACAGACATTTAAACCTTTCTAATAATTTTTACAAATCATCCCCTCTGTGGCATAATTACTATTTATTGACTGTAGCTAAACCATTCATATCCCCCCACCCCCACCCCCAGAGCAATAGGTTCTGGATGTTCTGGATGATTTGATGATGCTGGGATACATTCCTTCCAATTGGTAAAAGAGAATTTTGGCTCCCTGGTACATCATATTTAATGAATCTGAGAATTCGATCTGCATTGCAAGCCTATGGGGCTTTTATTGAAGACCAACCTGTTGGTTGAGCTGCTTAGTGTAGGTATTTCAACCTGGGGCCTCGTATCATCACTTTACAATAGACTTATAATGGCTAATGATCAGGCTCTTGGGATTATGACTGTCTGGTAGAGAGAATTATCATACCTGGGTGTTAGTATAAATTGGAATGTAACCTGAAATAACATGTTTAAATCATCCAAGAATCTAGGCCATCAGCTTATTCATTATAAGATTTTGCAGTAGTCTTACATGACTCCTCTTTGGGCTTTTCAGATGAAGCTTAGTGCTGATAAATACTGTAATAGATGTGAACCTCCCTTAATTGGTACTTTTTTCAAATTTTTTGGGTCTGCCCAGTCATGGTATGGTTTTGCTCTACTGTGACTGAATTTACTTTGGAGTTGTTGAATGTCAGATTGCGACTGTTTTTGGTTCTTTTGTTGGTGGGTGACAATTCTGGGTATGGATTCACATTGATGTAGAAGAAGATTCTTATGGCTGGGCCTGACAGCTGCCATAAAAGCTATTCTGAAACATTATTATTGTAGTAGGATGTCTACAATACTTTTTGGACATCTGGAATGAGCCACAGCAAACCATTGCAAGGCCTCAACTAAAACCGTCAGTTGTTAGACAGATGCAATTTTTTATATTAACTTTATTTAAGGTTTTTTTTGTGTGATGATGTACTTGAGTGTTTGTTTGTAGTGTGCTATGTTTGTTGATGTGTGCTTGTTGTGATTAAGCCTGATCCTCTGTGGCATATCCACTGATCCACCGTAGCTCGCGCAGCCAGTAGGGGGCGTTTTTGACGAGGTTTTAAGTTGATTCGTGGCTTCCATCTCTACATGCTAGACACATCCTGAGGCTGCAGCATATACCCTGCAAATATGAGCACAATTGCGGGTTGTGCTAGCAGGTGCACGCACCAGTCTCGCGCGTGGTGCCAGAGAAGGTGAGGGATTTCCTTTGAAGAGGGAGGGTGGAGTAAGGTCTGGAGGCCTGAGGTACCAACAGGATTTAGCACGACAGTGTAGGGACAGGTAGCTGCATCTCTGTGCCGTCCCGACCCCCTCGCTGCCATTGGTGGGTCATTCTTCAGGGCCTGTCCCTGCACTGCACCCTGCTGGACCTCGCTTGGTCCTCCACTTCGTCCCAGTGGTTGGTTTGGGAGATCTGGTCATAAATACGGTCCCACGTAGATGTGGTTGACTGGACCAGTCTGCCCACTGTAAAATCCGGTCCACTTCACCTTGGACGTGTCCGAGTTGTTGCCACACACCCTAGCCCCGTCAGCATTTAGGGGTCAGCTGTTTTTGGTTTCCTTTTTGGGCTTTTTTTATTATTTTGCTTCAGTTTTATCAGTTTTCTTATATACGTGAAATAAAGCCTACTATTATTCATGAAGCTGTCTGCGTTTGGGTCCTCTTTTTTACATCTTGCCCTCCATGTCGTGACAGATAGAATCAGGGCATGGAAAACAGAAATGCTGGTGACAGTTTTCACACCTAGAGAGAAAGAAACAAAATAACCATGGTTTTATGTGTTAAATACTTGTCTAATAATATAGTTTGAGCCAAAATGTTAATTTTGTGCTCATTTAAACAAAGAAATACTTGCTCCAGCAGACACTCCCTAAATGCTTCCAAAAGAAGTAGTTCCCTAAGCTGCCGAAAATTAGGAATGCATCCTTTCTCAAATAAGACAATTTATTTTTAATGCATTTGACATAAGTTTGCAAGGGGTTTTACCCAACTTCCTAAAAGCTTGTTGATAATCCTCAGGAACATGGTCATTGGCACAGAGCATTGTAGCCTTCACCAAATCATAATTCATATTCTGCTCAAAGATTACAGCAGAAAAAACCTCCTGAGCTGGCCAAAAAATCTACGTTGTAATACAGTGTACAATGCGTACAAGGCCAGTTAAGCATACTATAATGGAAACTAAACATAATTAGTTTCCTAAACATGCACCAGAGCACCACACCAGAGCAGGGACATACCATATATATCAAGCTTAACACCAACATAACACCTTGGTAATGGAAGGCTCTTTGTTTACACCCTCATTCAATACTGTAGTCTATCACTACAAACACATTTATTCCTCTGTTTGTGATGAGAAGAAACATAACAGTGCAATAACAGATCAATACAACATCCATTCCATCCTCCTAATATCCTGACCAATCCAATTTATTCTTACTTTCTATTTTGAGAGAATGAATGGTTGCCATGTCAGACTAAAAATTCCTTCTTAATTTGAACTGTCATAGGCTGCCATTTAAACTAATTAGGTAGACAAGGCACATGTAGGAATTGTGTATTTATCTTTTGTGATTTCGTGTCATACTACTGAGTAAATGATCCATCCTTATTTAATTATGACTACTTCTACACACTTTGGTGCATACATATTTGACATTTACATACCTGATTCCTCACCTTGCCTTATTCAATTACTGTGTTCTTTTTTACCATTCATTTATCATTTATTTATTAAATTATTTATTAGTCGCTTAAAATGACAAAATACTTAGCTATGCCAGATGCATTCCTCTCATGCTATAGTCAGAAAAAACATAAATTAAACACAATCACCAAACATAAAAAATACATTGAATATTATCCCAAAAGGACAGCAGCAAGTATTTCTGTCTTGGTAAGGACTTCAAGTTGTCACGACAGGGGAAGAAGGACCTAAGCGCAGGGGGCTAAGAACAGGCGGCACACCTAGGACACTGGATGGGGTGCAGTAACAGCTGTGGTGGATCCCTTCTGACTCTATGCTATGTAGATCCCTAATGATTACCTTGATCCTCCTGGTGCCTACTCTGCCTCCCCCCTTGGCAGGAGAGCTGATACCTTTATCCCTGGGCGGATGGGTAGCCACCTTAAATGCCACCACTGACATGAGCAAAACTGCAGTGTGAAGGGGAAGGGAGAAAGAGAGAACTAAGTGGCAATTCATAACAAGGGGAGTGGAAAAATAATGAGGCAAAAATAGTGAGGCAAAGCTCGAGCAATAAACCAACCAAACAACCGAAGGGGAAGGAGAACTGAGGAACAGAGTCAAACCCTGTAAATGGCGGTGAACAGAAAAGGCAAGGGCTGCATGAAGCGAGCTGCTCCCAAAACGAAAACAAAACAGCCGCTGATAAAACCCGAAGTCGGACATGAGTGGAAAATCGAGAAAATGAAAACATCACTGAATCGAGCACACACGAGACCCAAAAACGCAAGTGCTGAGATACAAACCCGAGTGGTAGCAAATAGCTGGAAAGCTCTGAAATAAGATGCCAATGGCAATGATGCATAGAGTCGTCAAGGACACAACAAGGAACCCTGCCAAATGCTGTAATTTATAGGCATTGTACAGGTGTTCCTAATCATGTGAAATTAGTGTGACCTTGCATTGGTGTCAGCATGATTGCCATGCCGGCGTTGACTCCTAGTGGTTGTAACTATGCCACTTAACAGCCCCCAACCCCCAACCCCCCTGGGGGCAGTCCCTGATGTGTTCACTCCAGTTTCCTCCCACATTCCAAAGACATGTATTAGGTTAACTGGTGTTTCTAAAGTACCGCTAGTGTGTGGGTGTGCATGTGCCTTGGATTGTCTTGGGTTGTTCCTGCCTTGCCATGCAGTGTCACGCTGCCTTTACCCTGAGAAGGATTAAGGATGATAGTAGGATTATTATATTAATTAATTAATATACTATAAAAGTTTGTAGACTTGACATATTAAACAATACAACATGAAGAGTATGATAAAATAGATGATAATGTAGAATAATATAAGATAATATAATATATAATAAATAAAATAATACATTTAATGAAATAGAGAATATGAGTGAGCAGCTGCATTATTTAGTCCAATAAACAGAGACGCTGATTACGGGACTGTCCAATTGTGTCCTCAAGTAGAAGGCTTGAAAAAAACTTATCAAATGAGGGAATGACAAATGCCAATGAAAAAGATGCATGGAGCAATCAAGGATGTGACTAGGAACTCTTGCCGAACATTATCATTTTATAGGCTTTTGTGCAGGTGTTCCTCATCAGATATAATCACACCATGTGCCTGTGTGATCTCATGTTCAGGCAGTTAGCGGGCTGGCTCTGCCCTCTAGTGGCCCGAAAGTGGTGACAGTACCCCCCCCCCCCACCCCACAGAGGCAGCCCCTGACATCCCCAAATTGGCAGCGCAATTGGCCTGGAACTCCCTCATGACCTCCAGATCCAGAATGTTATGGGCTGGCACCCACAATGTTCTTCCGACCTGTACCCCTCCCAATCTACCAGATACTGGAAGCCCCCTTGTACACATTGAGAATCTAAAATGTGGTGTACCATATATGCTGGGGCCCTCTCAATGAGTCAAGGTGGAGGGTGGATGGGCCATAGGTACCGGAGTGTGGCAGAGGAAGGGTTTAAGCTGAGATACATGGTCAGGTGGACCCTCATGTTGTGGGGAAGGTCCAGCCTGTACGGTACTGGTTTGATCTGTTTCACCACTTTGAAGGGCCCAATGTACCTCATGCCAATATCCCAGAAGCTCACTGTATAGAGAGGTCTCAGGCATGGTCTTAGTGGGCATGGTCTCACTGGCCTGTTCCAGGGCTGACTGGGCCCTCCTCCTGACCTCTCTACACCAGTGGACGTATCTACATGCTGACAGCACAGCCCCTTTGTCTTGCAGGGGTGGGAACAAAGAAGCAGGGAAAACAAATTGGCACTCCAGTAAGGACATCCAAAGTGCCGAGTATCAGCGGTTATTGAGGGTAATTTCCACCCACAAAAGATGATCTGCCCAAGTGGCTGGTTCCCTTCAGTCAGACAGTGGAGAGAGTGGACCAGATCCTGGTTGACCCTCTCTGATTGTCCATTGGATTCAGGGGGGTAACCCTGATGAGAGGCTGGCTGTGGCCCCAATGAGATGGCAGAATGCTGCCCAGAATCAGCTCAAAAATCGGGGCCCTCAGTCTGACACTACAAGCTGAGGGAAGCCATGAACCAAGAGGACATAGAGGAGGAGAAGTTCTGCCTTCTCCTTGGCTGTGGGCAGGTTGGCCAAGATGACAAACTTGAGGGACAAACATGACCAGGATGATGGTGATCCCCCTGGACAGGGGCAGCCCAGTGATAAAGCCCAGGGAGATGTGGGAACATGGCCAACAAGGGTTAAGGAGTGGGTGGAGGAGGCTGGTGGGTCGCTCCCTGGAGACCTTGTTGGCAGTGAAGATCTGGCACCGGGTGACAAAGCTTTTGACACCGTTATCCATGCCCGGTCATCAGAAGGTGCTGCTTAGGAATGCCAGCAGTCCCTGCCACTCTGGGGTGGGCTGCCATATGGGAAGTATGAGCATATTTCATGACCTGACCCTGGACCTGAAGGGACAGCCCATCCGGTCTATTACCCAGATTGAGTTCTCACCTGAGGGTGCTAGCTATGGCCTGGTCAAGTTCCCAGGTCAGGGCCCCCAGGACTGGTGAGGGGGTGATAATGGGTTCAGGGACAGGCCTGCCCTCCACTGGGTCCCAGTTCATTGAGATTGCTCAAACCTGGCAAATAGGAGATGATAAAATTTAAATGCAAAAAGAACAGGGCCCAGTGGGCCTGCTGGGCATGTATGCACCATGCTCCCTGGATGTAGGCCAGGTTCTTGAGATCAGTCCAGAGCATGAAGGGTCACAGGCTCCCTTAAGCCAGTGTCTCCACACCTCCAGGGCCAACTTTATGCCCAGGACCTCCCTATGCCCTACAGGGTAATTGCACTCAGCCTCTCTTAGGCAGTGTGAAAAGTATGCACACAGATGCAGTTTTTGGTCATCTGCCAGATGGTCCAATAAAACTGCCCCCACCGCTATGTCAGAAGCATCTACCTCAATGATAAAGGGTAGCCCCAGATCCGGGAGTTGCAGGATGGGGGTGAAAATTAGCCACTCCTTGAGAGCCTTGAAGGACTCTTGGGCTTGGCAGGTCCAGAAAAACCCCACCAGAGTCTTCCAGTTGAGGGCCATGAGTGATGCTGTCAACGCACTGAAGTTGCAGATAGACTGCTGAAAAAAAGTTGGTGAACCCCAAAGAACACTGGACCTACCAGAGGGATGTGGGCTGTGGCCAACTGAAGACCACCTTGACCTTGATCGGGTCCATGTGAATGGACCCCTGGCTGACTATAAAGCCTTAAACAGAGACCAAGGCAGCATGGATTTCACATTTCTCCAGCTTGGCATGCCGCACATGCTCCTTGAGGGAGTGGATAAATATAAAAATGTGATCAAGATAGACATAGACGTAGTGGTCCGGGGCTTCACACAGCATGTTGTTAATGAACTGCTGGAAGCCCACTGGGGCATTCATTTGACCAAAGGGCATCACCATATATTCTCTAATCATATTGCCCTGTGGTGGTAAGGAAGGCTATCTTCCAGTGGGAAAGATGGTGCCCCCCCCTGGAGTACATCAAATGCTGAGTTCATAAGTGGCAGGGAAGAGGTCTTCAATGGGAAATGTGTTGAGGCCCCTATAGTCTATGCAGGGGCATAGGGTCACATCTTTCTTCACCACAAAAAGAAGAAACCAGTCCTTGGCAGGGACCTGGATGGCCAAATAATCATGCACCCCAGTACATCATAGAAATACACCTCCATAGCCCTGCACTTATGGGGTTAAGTGAAAAGAGCCTTCCCCTGGGAGGAAGTCCCTGGGAGGAGATTAATGGCACAGTCGTAAGGCCAGTGTGGAGGCAGGCCCTGTACATGCTGCTTACTAAAGTTCTCTGCCAAGTCCCGATACTGAGCCGTGATTCTTGACAGGTCAGGGGTGGGGTCACCCTGAATGACAGGTGGCGGCAAAGGTGTCAGCAAAAGGCAAGACTCCTGGCAATGAGGGGCCCAGGGGATTATGGTGCAAGTCTGCCAGTCTAGCAAGGTATTGTGCTGCTGGAGACATGGGAGTCCCAAGACCACATGCAAGTGGGGGACCTTTGTGACCAGCAGTGGGAGTTGTTCCCTATGGGAGCTGACACAGCTGAGTGGGCTCTGTGTGGTAGGTGATGGGGCCGGACCCTAAAGAGGGCCCATCTACCATGACAATTGGTGACGGCTGAGGCAGGGGCTCAAATGCAAGGCCCAGGTGGTGGCCCAAACCCTCATCAATAAAATTACCTGCAGCCCCTGAATCAATGCTCACCTGGAGCTGGATGAATGGTCAGCTACCACTGTCTATCTGAGCCACCAGAAACAAGCTTGAGAGGGGAGAGGATGGACTGGTTTACCTACATGGTCCATGGAACCATCCGTTTCCCGATGACCTAGGGGTTTGTGCTGGGGAAGCACATGGGACCATCCATTTCCCGATGACCTAGGGGTTTGTGCTGGGGAAGCAGACCCTCCCAACTGCATGGCTTCCGTGCCTGGACGTCCCAGATGCAGGCGCCCTGGGCTCGGATGTGGGGTCCACATGGGTCAGGGCAAGTGGCTAGTTGCATGGGGTTCTCTGTCTCCATCTGGCATCTAGTTGGGTGCAGAGCTCATAGAGAGCTGCCAATGATGCAGGTGGATTGCAAGCGGCCAACTTTAAGGTTCTCGCTCAAGCTCTTTAAGAAGAGGGCCTGGAGGGCTATGTCGTTCCACCCGGACTCCACAGAAGGATCCAGAAGTCGATTGAAATAATCGACCACTGGCCAGGAGCTCTGGGTGAGCTCTAGGAGGTGGGGCATGGAGTTGCGCCTGCCACGGGATGGTGAAAAGTGTGCCTCAGGGCCTGAGTGAACTCCTCCTCTGTGGAACACTTGTGGGCCTCAGCCTCCCATAGGGCCATAGCCCTTGACAGGGCCCTTCCTGATAGCAAGGAACTCTGCCGAACGCTGTCATTTTATAGGCTTTCATGCAGGTGTTCCTCATCTAGCATAATTACTCCATGTGCATGCATGATCTCATGTTCGGGCAGTTAGGGGGTGTAGTTAAAAATATATATATATTGGTTTTTCTTCCTTACACCAAAAATCTTATTTATCCTATCATGAGCTTACCAAAATTGTCAAATTAATCTATATTGCTTAGATAGATTTGCGCTATTCATGTATTCCAATTAAAGTCTTAAATCATAACTGTCACAACATCTGGTCTGTTGAGCTATACATATTTGAAGCCTTAAAAAGGACATAGATTATGGACTTTTAATTAATATTAGCATCTGATTAAGTTGTGGAGCAAGACAAAGACATCAGAATTAACTCCTCATAAATCATAGAACTACGCTATTGACATGATATTGCAGTAGCAACATATTGCTTATTATTCCTTGAATCCTGCATCATGGAGTAGTAGAACACTCTATTTTTCTTTCCTAGCGTTGTCCCGTGCATTCGCAGGATCCGCTTTGCTCCGTGCTCTCCACAGCATGGAGACACACAGCCATGATACGACCAGAATTGTTGACCCTCCGACACGTCGCTCCTTCTGACGAGGGACACCTCCACCGTTGGCCAGGGTTTGAGGCCAATGTTTCCAGCTGGCACCACGAGGAGGTGGTGGTAGGATTTTGCAAACCATGGAGTAGAACAACACTAAAATACTAAAATTGAGGTATCAACATTCTTAAATATCTGCTTAAATATCCACAGGGGACAAAAAGAGAATCAACCCGGACCTCTGTAGTGTGTTTCTGAAGTGAAATGAAAATGATACATGTTTTTTTTTATTTTTAATAAATAAAAATCTGATATATAAAATCTATTTAAAATCCAGCATGAGCAATTGCCTTCAGAAGTCACCTAATTAGTAACTAGAGTCCACACGTATGTAATTTATTCTCAGTTTAACTACAGCTGTTCTATGAAATGTTTGTTAGAGAACATGAGTGATCAAACAGCATCATGAAATCCAAGGAACACACCAAGTCAAGGATACAAGTCAATGATAAATTTGTGGAGAAATGTAAAGCAGGGATAGGTTATAAAAATATCCCAAGCTCTAAATATCTCACAGACCACTATTCAATCCATCATACAAAAACGGAAGGACTATGGCATAACTATAAACCTACAAAGACATGGGCATCCATGTAAACTGACAATCCAGGCAAGGAGAGTACTGATTACAGAAGCAGCCAAGAGGCCCATGGTCACTCTGGAGGAGCTACAGAGATCTACAGCTCAGGTGGGAGCATCTGTCCATAGAGCAATTATTAGTTGTGTACTCCACAAATTTGACCTTTATAGAAGACTGGCAAGAAAAAAGTAAGCCATAAGAAATTCCACTTGTAATTTGCCACAAGCCATATGGGGGACACAGCAAACATGTGAAAGAAGGTGATCTGCTCAGATGAAACCAAAATTGAACTTTTGGGCCTAAATGCAAAATGCTATGTGTGGCAGAGACCTAACACTTCACCACAACACTATGAAACATGTTGGTGGCAGCATCATGCTGTGACGGTGTTTTTCTTAAGCAGGGACAGGGAAGCTGGTCAGAGTTAATGGGAAGATGGATGGAACCAAATACAGTGCAATTCTGGAGGAAAACCTGTTAGAGGCTGCAAAAGACTTGAGAATGGGGTGAAGGTTCACTTTCCAGCAGGACAATGACCCTAAACATACAGCCAGAGCTACAATGGAATGGTTTACATCAAAACATATCTGTGTGTTAGAATGGCCCAGTCAAAGTCCAGATCCGGATCCCATTGAGAATCTGTGGCAAGACTTGAAAATTGTTGTTCACAGATACTCTCCATCCAGTCTGATTGAGTTAGAGCTATTTTGAAAAGAAGAATGGGCAATAATTTTAGCCTCTAGATGTGAAAAGCTGGTAGAGACATAACCCAAAAGACTTCCAGCTGTAATTGCACCAAAAGTTTGTCCTACAAAGTCTTGACTCAGGGAGACTGAATAAAAATGTACGCCACACTTTCTATATTTTTATTTATTAAACATGTTGAAAAACATGTATTATTTTCTTTACACTTCACACGTACTTGCGACTTTGTGCTGGTCTATCACATGAAATCCCAATTAAATACATTTAAATATGTGGGTGTAACATAAAAAAAAATGTGGAAAAGTATGAATACTTTTGCAAAGCAGTGTAGCTAAGTTAAGGCACCTGTGGAGTAAACTGTCTTTATTATCTCCATGCCATCCCCACTCCTCTCAATCAGTTTTACAGCCCATACTAAACCACACCCCTCTTGCAACAGTACCACCCACTTGTCATAGCTCAGGTAACAGTTCATCCTGCCGAGAACTCCCATGACTCCTAAAGAGGAAATCCATTATGCCCTTCTCCTCTCCAGGGCCTGTGATCCCCTGTGATTGCAGTATTGGCAGATACCAATGTTAGCCTTTTTTATGCAGTTAAGCCTCAGCAAAATAATATCATCTGAGTAGAAAGTGAAAGATCCAGGCCCATCCAGCAGTATCAGAGGGTGAGAGCCACACAGAGATTGCATTCCAGAAGGATTTAGAGTTTGATACTACTCTGTGGTGCAATTGGCTAGCAAGGTTGCATCACAGCCCCAGAGATCCATGGCTCAGTCCTGTCCTTGGACGGCACCCATGTGGAGTTTGCATGTTTATATCTGTTTCCGTATGGGTTTACTGGTTTCCTCCAACATTTACAAACATGTGAATTAGGTTAATTGGTCACTCAAAATTGGCCCAGTATGAATGTTATTTTTTTTCTCTGCTTCTGCTTAGACATCAAGAACTTTTATTTCCAGAGCTCTGGGAGAAAACTTATTTTTCATTCATATGAGAGGTTAATCCCGAACTGGGGAGTTTTACATTAGATAATCAATATACTTATCCATGACTTCCTTGGACTTCTTTAATAAGTAATTTAATGGGGATAAAATAGATTCAAGGAGACTATTTCTACATCTAAAGAGCAAGTATTTGGGGCAAGGTGCTTTTTTCAACATAGACCCAGAGGACCTTTTTTATTTGTATTTTTGTTTCCTTTTGGATAAATTGAATCTCTTACATGTCTTCCTATCCTATCATACCCCCAACAAATACACAAAAACACACACACAGACACATACACACATACTTTAACATACACTAGATGATCTGTTTAGAAAAGGAAATTAGGTCTGGTGCTCTAAATAAAGAAACAGTTGTTCTACTCTGTGTTGTAGGTGTGTTTCTCATTGCTTTATTAGAACAGTTAGTCCTGAAATTAGCCCAGTAAATGTGCATGCGTGAATCTCTTTGTATGTACAATGTCTGAGCAGGTGTATGTAAGTAGATTTAGAAAGACAAAAAGATTATTGTTATTTTTTAACTAGTGAGGTCATTGTGCTGGTTCCCAAGAGGAAATGTTTTACCAAATTTTAACTTTCTCTTGAAAAACAATAGTGGCAAAAGACCAAATGTTCCAACAAGGATGTAAATCTCTGAGATTTTTTATATAGTAGGGACATTTTGCTGGTGCACACAAGAAAAATAGCTTTTCATAAACAAAAACAAAAATGAGAATTTATTTTGAAAAACCAATAAAGTCGAAATATTTGTTTTAAGCTAATGGGGTTAAGGTTAGGTGTAGAATTAATCATTTACAGTAATCATGGCATATATATATA
>JAVSBU010161659.1:0-12554 GCA_033118015.1 Loricariichthys derbyi
ATACACACACACACATATATATACACACACACACATATATATACACACACACACATATATATACACACACACACACACACACACTCATATATATGCGCACGCACACACACACGTAATACGCTCAAACATTTGTGAATAAAACAGCACACTCAAGCAGCCATTTGATTCTGTGTTCTGTATATAAATATACATTATACAATACTGATATATAAATACATACATATATTGAGGTGAGAGCGCCTCCTAGAGCCCAGTCCTATTATATGTATAATACGCTATATTTTGGCAATTTCCCCCCAGGGGGATTTTTTTATCAATGAAATAAAAGACTTGCACATAGAGAGAGTGAGAGATGGAGAAATCGGTAATTCCGCTTTACTCCACCTAGCAGCTTGGTGGTGTAGGGGCAAGATTCTCGTTTATGGTGTAAGAGGTCCCGGGTTCAAATCCCGGACGTACCCTGCTTTTCTTCCAGGCTTTAAAAAACACTTTTGTTTATATACGTTTATGTATATAAATAGTTAGTGTATATAAATATTATTATTAAATATAATAAACGTTTATATAACGAACAAACATTGACGTTTTACATGTATAATTGTGGTACAGCAGGCTTAAATATTAAATCAGAACTATACATTTAATTATATATGTAAAACTTCAATGTTTGTTCATTATATATAATAAAGCTTGTTATAATACATTTATAAAAAATTTATTGAGTATGAATTATGAAAAAGACGACCGTATCGGGAATATCAACATTATTTTCGCCGCTAGTCATTCGCAAATAACACGTTTTGGCACTACGACAGCACTCCGAAGACTGAACGTTGAGTGGCAGGAACAGGCAGCTTATACAATCTGCAACTCACTTGCGGGATGTGCGCAAAACTCCTGCTTTGTTCGCAACGCATGCGCAATTTAAACATTCTTAATTGGCGGCCATTTTTGGGGGAGATTCCAGGGTGTGACAGCACCTTAAGGAAATTTTCTTTAACCTAAACTTATTTTGACTCTTCACGCATTTCTTCTGAATTTTCTTTGCAAACTTCTTTCGTTTACAGCATCACCAAGCTAATGGGTCTCGTGTAACGTCCATGACTCCTTTTAATCTAGGCTATCGTTTGTTTTGGATCTAGTTAACTTGTAGTTAGTTAGCTGTGTTAGCATGTGGAAAAAAAAAAAAGAACAAAACTCGATCTCAGTGCCTGTGAAATACCTCACTAGGGCTCTTTATAGTAGATAAAATAAGAAGTACTTTTCTGCAAACGTAATCCTGACTGTCACGGGTTTAAAGAGACGACACTATATTACGTTTCCCACAGGAGGAGAAAAAAAATCTGGGGAAATCCCCTTCTAATGTGCTTCATTAGTGGGAAATACCAGAAACATTATGTCACCTGCGGGGTTCGGTCATCCAGGTCATAGGTCAGAGATGAAAACCCCCCCTGGATGTGCAGTGAAATATCTTGGGGATCAATCCATGCTACTTCACTCAACAAAGCGTCGAGTCGCCTCAAAACCAGAGCATTAACCAACCCGTTTGTATATATCTAATCTGAGCTCTTTATGAGTTTTCCCACAGTAAGGGAGGCATCGAAGATTCATCCCAGTTCCAGATACACCATCAAGGTATAAAACAGAGATTACCTATTGGGCTTGTAGGTTGAAGATATTGTAAGAGAAAATTGCCTTTGGTGCATAACGTTCATGATTGCTGTATGAAACAAAACGAGCACCCCTCTGAGGCTTTAATAACACAGCTGATTCAGCCTAGTTTGGTCTGCCTTTAAAACAGCAAGCTAATGCGTACGAAACCTGGAAACTGTGAAACTTAATGCGCAAAAATAAAATACAGAACACTAAAATGTGATTGGTTTTAAGAGATGGATTTACAACAAATTAAGGCCTTTTTCTTTTTAGATAAATTATTTTAAGACTCTTGTGCCCTAGCACTGATTACTATACCCTGGTCTTGACTAGTTTACTTGGACCATAGCACATCTCAGTTTCCATCTGCTTTTCCTGGTTATGGTCAAAAGGCTGAGAAAAAGTCAGTCCAGGATTCTTTAAGCCCATTTGAACGGGAACCGATACGATTTTGATACAACTGCTTAGGGTTCCCATTTTAATTTCTGATCTGCGTGACAAAAGCAGTCTTAGAGACTTCTCTCTACTCCATTCCCACAGAAGGAAGCGATTTCACTTTGGCCTGGGATGAATGCATGACTAAAACATTACACACAACAAATAATCTTCAGGTAATGCAAAAGCAAGTAGAACCAGGGGTCAGCAGGAAGCACCGAAGCCAGGTCTGTGAGAGAAGCCCTGGAGCCAGACAATGAGAGAGAGTTAGAGAGAGAGAGAGAAACTTCAGACCCCAGATCTGAAATCTACATTAGATTAGATAACCAGGTTTGTGTGGGTAATAGTACATTAGAGACTGCAATAGGATAAATGGAAGCAGCCTGGGTTTCATTCATCTCTGTATTTCATTTCGATAATGAAATAAAATAACCAGCACGTTTTACTGCAGCACAGCAGCTGCTGCACTTCGAGTCGTGGCGACGCGTATAAATGCTGTAGCTTCACCATAATTCATGCTAATCAAATTGTGAATACGACAGACTTAAGAAAAATGTTACCCACATAATTAAAATGACTTAACATTTAAATCACAAGAAAATCTCACACTTTTTACTTGTGCCAGTCACATGCCAGTATGGCCTACATACCATCCTGCAACATTAAACGTAGTTACTACACACACTGAAAATACTTCACTACATGTTCCATTCAGGTGGAGGCTGCCTACGTAAGCTGGACATTGTTTGTACACCCGAGACAAAGCCTGCAGTCTTCTGCATCTATAAGGGTCTAAGGTTACAGCTTGACCGCACTGAAATCATTTAATCACAGCACCATGAAAATTTAATATTGGAACCTGCAGGGTTTCCATAAAACAGAGCAGAAGATGGACTGGCTGAGAGTCCCTGTGTGCAGGGTTGTTTAAGGCCACAAATGACTTTTCAGCTCGACCCATGTGAAGGAAGCTCAGGATTTTATGGCCTTTTTTTTTTTCACTTTTAGCGCCTATGTGGTTCACTTCAAACCTGTATTTATTTTATTCTGAAATTATTTTTCAGTAAAACATCCACTGACCCTAAAATAACCACGTCAGCCTTTGGATGTTCACTCTGAAAGGCTTAATCATCTCAAACAAACCAGAAAAATCAAGAAATTCAAACTGTGGCTGGTGCTAATGTGCCCGAGGCTGTTTGTGTGCTTGGCACAAAACTGGCACAGCGGGCACTAGAGACAGCAGCATATCGAATGAAGGCCAAGACACGAGAAAAGACTGAAATGCAAATTCATCTAACAGATTTAGCTTAATTAGAGGCAAGCCAAATGACTCAAATTAATTTGATCAACTCTCACTTTTGAGGAAGCAAAACTGAAAGTAAACGTTGCTGTGTGTTTAAACTTTTATCACCTTTGCTTGGTAGAAATCAAGATGGTTAGATATCTTGACAGCGTATCAAAGCGAAGGGATGATTACATCATATCATCCAAGCCTAAACAAGCCTGGAGGTGCTGGAAATGCCATCTAACCACCTGCTGCTCTGCTGTTCTATTCAGTCTTTGTGTGGCTCTCATTTAAAGGCAACAAATGACCTATTAAATAATGCATGGCAAGCACAAAAGGTCAATTTTCAACAAAGGGATCAGCCAAACACTTTTTCAATGAAGAACCCCATTGACTACACTTCAATGCTCCAGAAACAACCCAAGCCTGCCAAACTACGAGCTAAACTTCACACATGTGCTCAGTTTTATAACAATAATTACCCAAGTTCCAACATGAGTCACACTATAAGGGACATTTAGTACTACAGTCATTGTAATGACAGAAGATTGAGGGTGCAAGTCAAAGCACTGCCTGGCTGCCACTGTTAGGGCCAAAGCCTTAATAATCCTTAACTGCTAGATGATGAGCCTTTTCTTTTTTTGCCATCAAACAGACACTTGAAGAATTAACTTTAATGGGATTTGGAGGTTTGTATTTTATTCGCGCAGCATTCAAGTGCCTTACATTCACTAGTTAATTTTTGTTACACCATCACTTTACTTATACCAACTATAACTTGCATCTGGCAGCAAGGATGCCAAATTCAGCATAGCAGTGCACTGCCTCTGTTTTCAAGCAAAATACGGGGTGATGTATCCAGCGGCAGCGGCACTGAACTTGGCTCGCTGCCACCCAGAGTTTGTTTCGTTTGGACTGGTGTTTTACTCCATATCCACTCTTTGGTTAATCTCATGCTGCCTGGAAGGAAAACCAGCATGTGGGTAAAGAGTCATTTTATTGTTTCTTTGTTTAAATGTAAGTTTTTAGTCCAGTGATAGTTTTTATTTATAATTTAAGGATTGTTTCTACTTTATTTTATCTAAACACACCAGTATTGTCAAGCATCACCTGGAAAAGTGATAGTTGTGAACTAAAACATATTTTTATCCCGTGAATTTAGTCAGTCACAAGTCACTCTGGATACAGAGATCTGTACAAAGACTTCAGTGTTACCCTGGCCTCCAAATTCAACAGATCTCAATCCGATTGAGGATCTGTGGTATGTGCTAGACAAAATCCCGAGCCATGGAGGCCTCACCTCGCAACTTTCAGGATTTTAAAGATCTGCTGCCAATGATATAGTGACAGGATCATTTCAGAGGTCTTCTAAAGGTCCATGAATGGATGGGTCAGGGTCTTGGCAGCACAGGATGGACGTACGCAGCATTAGGCAGGTGGTTTTGATATATATCAATCAAACATTCGTGGCCATGCTACAGGTTTCCAGCTGCTGTTTGCACGGGTTGTTAGGCATCATGAGCAAACATTTCCACTGCGGATTCCGTATTTTCAGTCAAGGCCATTACTTCAGCCATCATGTGACTCGGGCACGGCGCAAGTAGCCGTTATGTGATGACCCGAGTACTTTTGAAAAACAGGAGTCACAAATCTTGATGAGGGTCATGCATGACATAGGGCAGAGAAAAGTAGCACTTAGTGTTGTTTGCACATCGAGCACAATGAGCTCGATGCCAAAGGCAGAACCTGCTTATCAGCACTGTTAGCCACGTCCAAGCCTGACAGACATACCAGGGAAAAAGAAGCACATTTTCATTAGTAAGCACAGCTTAAAGTCGCTCCAAAATGCTAGGGCATCAAAGTTTAAAAAAAAAAAACAACCAGCAATCAGGACAAAAGAAACAAATGCTTGCTTTTGACCATGTACCAGGACAGAGAAGCAAACGACGGCAGGCTGTGAAAAGGTACAGAAAAGGATCAACAGATCTATTAACAAGATTTTATCATCATGTTACCGTGACAGAATTGCTAGAAACATGGGATTTACCAAGTATGATGCTGCTTTAAACTTTGGCCAATAAAGAGAGAATAGGGAAAAAAAACCTTAAGCATGAATTCTGGTATAAACAAATTAAACCTAAATCCCTCGTAACTACAAAAGCTTTGCTCTCTGCTTTTTAGATCCAGCTCCAAAACATGGATGTGCCAGAGCAGCACAATCACAAAGGACAAGCTTAGCATTTCAGGGACCACAAACAGAGACGTCACATAATCAGGCTTCTTTACAACCAGTTACGTGGGTTTTATTAGGTATTTCCATTTATTTAGCAGATGCCATTACCCACAATTGACGTACAAATTATACAACCTTCAAGTATTAAAATAAGCAATGGTGGGTAACAGAGGATTTTTCCAGGTGCCTCTTCTTCAAGAAGCTTCTTTGAGCTTCTTCTTCTTCGATCTCCTTTCTGAAAACACCACGCAAGTCAGTTATGTTATTTCTTGCTGGCTTCTTCATACAAGGCTCTACAGGTTCAAACAAAGCTAACTGTATTGCTCGGGATGGTGGCGGAAAGTTTACAAAAACGCTTTCCGCTCCAAGATCTGTTTGGGGGGTGGGACGTAATGAAAGCAATTTGGCAACCAGTTCTTCAAAGTGCTTCCTTCCTCTTTTCCTTCCTCTTTCCCACTTCTTTTTTCAGTGAAGCAAAGAGACAAAGTAGACGAGGAATGATGAAAACATGGCACCCGCTTCCACTAAGCATCTCGTATCTGTACCTTAAGCCTAAGGCGTTAATATTTGGCTTATCAGAACATGCTTCCTGAGTCAAGTTTTATTTCCAAATGACTGTTGTTACAGCAAAATACAATTTCACACTCCAATTTCCTTAGACTATTAAAACTAAGATTAACATGTCCCTTTTTAATAACATTAAGGCCACGACTCTGGGAAAGAGATCCTAAAACACAGAAAAAAAATAAGCCGTGGGAATGAGAGCTTTAATAATAAGATTTTAGCATTTTATTAACAATGGACGTTGTCAGCCAGGCGCTGTATATTCTGTCCTAACTGCTATTAACAAGAAAAGTGAACCAGTCATACGAGTTCTACGTGATCGTTTGGTCAGGTCTGCAGGAACAGACGTCATGAACGCAGTGTTTGTAAAAACCTTACATATATGACGAATATACGACGGCAGACTAAAAGCTCCTACAAACCAAAGAAGTCAACATCAGACTGTTTAGCTACAGAGACAAGTAGATTGAGAAGTTTAATGATTTGCCCACATGACAGCTGAATGTTTAAAGCAGCTGTATTATGTGATTACTGTCAGTCTGATCAGTATGTACATTTTTCATCTTTGCAGTGTAATCTCAGCATTTACTTATGAAGTGAAGAGAGACACCAGTACATTGCAGTCTTTTTCTAAATGAAATATGGGAGCTTTGGTAAGTCTTGGTGAGACAGATGGACTTAAACTATAAGGTAAAGTGCAGCGAGTTCCTCACCTCACATTACTCTAAGTGAATATGAAACTGAGTCTGTTTGCTTTTTTTTGTCTTAGTAACCTGCACTGCTCAATCACACCACCCTACACAATTACCCCCCCAGGCTTTCTGACTCATCACTATTTGGCAAGAAGTAGCAGGAACTCTTACTACAGAATGGCTACAAGCACAGATTGCCCAAACTAAGTGTGTGTCCGAAAAACAATCAACATAAAGCACAATGGAAAACGCGATGCTGAGTCACAAAACACTGATTCATTACACTGTGCTCGCGCCTTATCATCAGGGCAGTGGCTGCAGTGTCAGGTAAAGAAGTTCTAATGGATTTCAGTCTGCGGTGCCCCATAAAACACCTACTGAAGTATCCAGTGGTGGACAAAGAGGGGTTCAGGGCAAACCCCAGTGCTCAGTAATATTAACAAGCTCATTACTCACCTGATAAAGGCCGATCCTGTCGAGCTAGGCATGCTCGTGTGTGTGTGTGTGTGTGTGTCCTTGAGAAACTATTCAAATAAGCTCAGAGACACAAGACAGCTTTGTGCTCGAGTAGAAATGTACGCAACGCAAATAGCAACCAGTCACAAACACTAGGTGAGTGTCAGACGCTTGTCACGTTGCTGGGAATCCATTGTGAGCTTCTGAATTTAAATAACTGAGCACATGACCAAGCAAAACCACAGCATTTTCAGCTAAAAGCAAGTAAAGCTGGGGAATACAAACTTCAATTTATATCACAATAAGCAGGAATTAAAAGTATATCGCGTGACAAGTAAAACTACTAAATAAAATTCCTCCATCAGTACCTGATCAGGATCAAGGGCTTTCAGAAAGTGGAATGAACACACCATCTTCGCTATTAGAGGTCAGCTGTGCAACACCAACCCTGTCTGCCGCAATAATTACAACAATAAATTTTTCGACTAAAATAGAAGTTATTATTAATAGAACTATTTCTAGCCTTACGTTAGGTTTGGGAGATGATACATGGTTTGCTGGTTTCACTACTGTTTTCTTGAATTTACAAAGGCAATACAAACGTATATTACTGTTTGACTAAAACATGAACTGAAAGGTCGAGCTCCTGCATGTCAAAGTATGCAAAGTAAAAGCGGGATATTTTTGTCTAACACCTGTAAGAAAAGTTTGCAGTACTGGACATGAGTGATGGAGCAAAAGTCTTTGGACAAACTAGAAGAAAACCCTTCCCTGCTATTTCATGACAAACATCAACATTTAAAGTACGCAAACCATTTCGACAAACAGATGTTCTGCAATTAGTGCGTCAGTGATGAAAAAGGAGAAGCACTGCAATAAAAGAACAAGGGCCAAAATACTACAAGTAAAGAACGTTGGAAAAGCCATCACAGAACCAGATTCAAAAATCTAAACTCTTTGGTTAGATCTCAATATGATACAGAAACAAACAGATTAAGAGATGATTAAAATTAATCCCACAGATTGAGAGATGTTCTGTAATGTAGAGCAAAGACATTACTGCCCAACTTATTTTATTATTTATACAGGTACTCCCTGTTTTATGATGGTTCGGTTTGTGATTTTTCGACAGGACTCTAATAAGACCAGAAATTTAAACTACAGAAGGTTGTATTTATTACAAAATACGGTGAGAGTTCATTCAAGAAGTTAAGACCAAGGCTGGGCAATTAATCAAAAATCAATCAAAACTAACATTCAGAACCTTTAACCAACATAATATTGCCAACTTTTAAATTCTGTTAATACATTCAAAAAAATCTCTTTATATGTTTCTCACTGATTATTTTCTGTCCCCTTAAAAACATAGTACTGGTCTAGTACGTGTGGTAGTGCATGTCAGCAACATGAAGGAGATCTCGAACACAGAGCAATTTATACCAAATGGTATGTGCTCTCTCATTAGATAAAATATCCTGGTTTTAATAGCTGAGCATATCTACGATACAAACCTTGTCAATGAACTATAAAGGCAAAAAATTTTTATAAAAAACACACCAAATAATAGTTCCATAATTGTAAGAGGCAAAATGTGAAATTAATCGGGATACTGATTTGAGGTCAGTACTAGTTAAGACTACAGATCGAGACCACCTGCTGAACACCAGCAGATAGTGAGTCTAATCTCTGCACCATATTGCGTTTTTATATCCCTCTACATCCGTAAGGTTGCGATCAGCAGGCGAGAGGCAGATGTCCTCAGTGCTCGCTTTGGCGCAGAAAATGGCTAAAGCTGCTGAGACTGCAGTGACTCAGACAGTCTGTCAACTGGCAGACGGAGACACAGTGACGCACAATAACAATGAAGATTTATGGATAAGAAGTGATTGCATAAGAAGAGTTGCATTTTCAGGCTTGTGCCTTTAAAGTAATGTCTGTTAAGAATAAAACAGTAAATCTGACCCTGATTTTGTAGGTGCAAACCTAGACAAAAACGTGGTCACGTCCTAATACAGTCAGTACCACCGTTGAGAGGAGGCCGTACAGGATGACAACATTTTTGGACACCAGAATAAGCTCAGTGTAACTAAGATCATCACAGCTCCAATAAAGTTTGGGTTGACTAAAATTTTATCAAATTAACAATATTATGCTACAAATTCAGTTCAAAGGAATCACATGACCATTAGAGGGTCTTACAATATGGCATAAATATCATCCAGGAGCGAAGTCCTCCAGTACTGACCACACAGGACTGTTAACATTTAATTGTTCCCGATGTGCGCTCCTTTTGTTTTCAGTGTGTTCTTTTCAAACTTTCCTGTCACTTATCCAGTGAGGATAATTATGGGATAGGCAGAAAATATGCAATGCGCCATCCACCCGCATGCATGAGCACAACCAAACATTCTGCTAACCCAAGCAAGTTTCGGGTGAATTTGCCAGTACAACAAACGGCACAAAGAAAATCTGAACCTACATCAACTATGTATTGATTTGAGAAAGGTGCTATATAAAGAACTAATAAATATACAACTGATACAACAGATCAATCCAAATAATTAAGAGTTAAGAGCATTGCTCAAGGGCTTGAAACCTGGACCTTCTAGTCTGTGCCACAATTGGCAGATAAGCTCTGGAGGGTGAACGTGTGAAACTTGTAGACATCTAGAAAACATCTAGGAACCAGCGAGGAACAGGTCCACCAAACTCACCCAGCTTCATCAGGGAGGCCAGCAGGATCCAAAGGACAACGACGAACGGCCCGTGGACATGAGCATAGTCAAAAGACAGGACTGGGAAAGCCTTCTTGGTGGATGTATAATTATTAGACGGGTGGTGTCCTGAAGTTCCGTGATCGCTGCTTGATTTGTCGTGGGTTACCTGAGGCGAACTGGCCTGCACCGAAGCCCCGAGGAGCAGCAGGAGGATCAGGAGGAGGCAGACGGTGGAGCTCTTCATCCTTATTGTCCTTACAGGAGCCATGGTGTCCGTGGCTGGGAAAACAGATTCGAGTTTCATCCCAATATTCTAGGCAGCATCTTCATTTAGTCGGTTTGCTACGAAGCTCCTTCATAAGGAATGTGGCTAGCTCGCTAAACACAGCACGTCCTTCTCCTGTAGCTAAAAAGCAGCCCGGAATAGATTCGGATTAGCTTAGCATCGACAGCACATCCTTAAGTGACCAGGTAAACTTAAACAACGACGACACGAGGCTCTGCGCAGGCCTACAAACTCTTAAAACGGCGAACTCTCGGTCTGAATACCGTCAGAACCTCGTTCGGACCCAAATAGGTTCTCGCTGAGGACATTCAATGTCAGCGAGCATCAGCAGCTCGCGCGCGGAGAACGTTTGAATTTAGCGCGTGACTCCGCGAGACCAACCGTCCACCCGTGTAAAACAGTCCCGTTCCTCTGTATTAGGGCGGATAAACGGGAAGGAGCCGCTGAGGTGAGAGTCATTAGACGCTCTCCTCTCCTGCCTTGTCCGGTCCGGTGCCTGTCCTCTCTAACGCTGGCAGGACGGACTCACGAGCGCCGTGATGCTGCTCATTAAATACGAGCCTCCAAAACACACCCATAAGAATGATAGGAACCCGCGATTCAGGGAGTTCCCTTTCTATTTTAAAGCCACAGCGGCATCTAGTGGTGCGGAGGGTCCACGTGATCGTGTGGTGCTGTGGTGTAGGAATGAAATCGGCCGTATCCCAAATCACAACGCGGTATTATTCAGTTATGAATTCATCTTTTTATCCGCTTAATCCAAATCAGGGAGGCGGAAAGCCAGTGCCTATCCGGCGACACAGGGCGCAAGGCAAACGCCAATCTATCATAGGGCGCACACGCACACAGTTAGGGCACTTTGGAGACACCAATTAACCTAACACGCATGTCCTTGGAATTCCTGATAGTTAGCAAAAGACACTATTGCTATAGGGAGGCACGTGGTTCCACCTCACAGTTCTGAGATCCCCGGTTCGATCCCGACCTGTATTGAGTTTGCATGTTCTCCCCGTGTCCATGTCCGTTTTCTCTGGGTTCTCCGGTTTCCTCCACATTCCAAACACGTCTCTTAGATTATCGGTGTGTGAGGCCTATAATGAATTGGCACCCTGTCTAGAATTCCTGCCTTGCACCCTGTGTTGCCGGCTTGGTCAGGATAAGCAGATAAGACAATGAATAAATGCGACGTGGCGCTTTCTCTCCTACCCACATTTAGTCGTTTTACAGGAAGCATGTGGAAGGATTTTTACTCCAGCCGAACAGAAGTTAAACCTGCTGCAGCTCACCACAGATGGATTCTGCTTGGCTGGAGTGAAAAACTGCAGCCATTCCATCTTTTTCTGGATTAGGGTCAAACTAAGGTTTTAGTTTGGCTATTCGTCTGTTTATTTAAAGACGTTATGAGCCTGAGTGAAGCTATAACTGTATTTAAGCAGCTAAACTGCTCCTTGATCTTGGTATTCTGGATTTCAGTAGATCATTTTGTCTGTGTGATTGTATCACTGCTCCTCCAGAATTTAGCTAGACTGTTGCTGCTAGTTTCTTGTTGGATTAGTCAGAAGGTTCATTGGCTTTGGTTAAATTCCTAGATTTTAGTAGACAGTTGCCTGGATTTAGTTGAACTAATTAACAATTTATTTGAAGATAAATTAATGCATATCTAATAATTATTTTGTTCCCATCTCTATGGAAGCAAAGGTACACATACATTTTTTTTCTAGCCTGAGTATTCAGTGTGTTCAGTAGGAATATGACGTGGACCGTAGGCTATTCATTTATGGCAAATTATTGGCATTTATTGGCACTGCTGCCTCACAGCTCAGAGATACCCAGTTCGATCCCAACCCTGGGCTCCATCTGTGTGGAGTTTGCATGTTCTCCCCATGTTCATGTAGGTCTTCTGTGGCCACAGGTTTCCTCCCACTTCCACAGACAGGCATGTTAGGTTGGTGTGAGTATACGTGCCCTACAATGGATTGGTGCCCTGTCTAGGGTTGCTCTTGCCTTGCGCCCTGTGTCACCGGCTAGATAACACCTTTTCCAGCAACCCTAAGTAGGATAAGTGGATAAGACAATGAGTAAATGTTCCTCTGTCGTTATGACTGATGTATCAGTGGTTTTACATATTTTTTCCCTATATTTGCCCCAGTGACAGAATAATACAACCCCTGGCAAAAATTATGGAATCACCGTCCTCGGAGGATGTTTCATTCAGTTGTTTAATTTTGTAGAAAAA
>JAVSBU010161766.1:0-12553 GCA_033118015.1 Loricariichthys derbyi
TCTTCTTCTTCTTCTTCTTCTTCTTCTTCTTCTTCTTCTTCTTCTTCTTCTTCTCCTCCTCCTCCTCCTTCTTCTTCATCTCCTTCTTCTTTCTTCTTCTTCTTCTTCTTCTTCTTCTTTTTCTTCTCCTTCTTTTTCTTCTTCTTCTTCTTCTTCTTCTTCTTCTTCTTCTTCTTTTTCTTCTTCTTCTTCTACTACTTTTAAAGAAGTGTAGATGCACCCAAACATTTAGATTTAGTCATTTAGCATATGCTCTTTGCTTGAGTGGCTTACAACTGGTGCAGTTTTACAGTCCAAGCAACTGTTGGTTAAGGGCTTTGCTTAAGGCCCCAACAGTGGCAGATTTGGTGGGAGTTGAATGATAGACCTTCTGTTCTACAGTCTTGTTCCTTAAATACTAAAAACTATTACAAAATTGTAAACAACACAAGTAGGTGGCCCAGTGTTACGAGCTGATTTGCATACTATGCAGGTTCTAGCAAAGAAGTTCAGTCTTTCTTACTGGAGACATATAAATGATGTGGAATTTTTAGTTACAATCTGGACACAAGACAAGACGTACATTCCTCAGTACTAAAACTTCAACACCAATAAGGAAAAGTGATGGAATTATGGAACTCAAAGGAATCAATAGACATGTTAATGATATGCAAATGATGAAAAACTTTGATTTCAATCTGGTTTTTATGCTCTTCCCACATGCCACAGATTGGAACTAGGTCCCTGAAAATCTGATCATTTGCAGATCTTAGCGACACCTGCCACTTCCTCAATTTGCATAGCCTTCCTTCTTGGTGTTGCAGTTTCAATTTCAGTACTGAGGAGTGTTGATAAGACCAAATGTCACTGCATGTCAGCTACGTAAGTCTTTGTGAAACTGAAGCAGCAAATGTGATAAGTCAAGAGTGCTGGCTGTTTGAACGCATTGGTAAATGTGTGAATTTAAAGCACTTTCAACAAAACTAGAGAAAATGACTGCAGTCTTGAAAAACCAAGATTTCAGGTGACTTAATTTAGGAGGTGTGTATATTGGAGTACTCTGTGTAGGAGTTCAAATTAACAAATTAATAAAGTCCAAATTAACTTACAGTATTTATCCCCTGATCATACCTATTCAAAAGATCTAGCACTTCTGGGACCACAGGACCGTTCACCCTGTCTTTGTCACGTGTCTTTTTATTGTTATATATTTTAGTTGTAGTCCTTGTCACTGTGATTTCTGTGCCACCTTGTACATGTTTTGGCTAACTTTGTTTTTCCACTTTCAGACTATGAACTCTGTGACACCTCATCTAGATGTGGAGGAGTGCAGCGTGTCGCTGTTGCCAAGGAACCGAGACAAAAACAGGAGTATGGACGTGCTGCCTCCAGATCGAGCTTTGGCCTTCCTTGTCTCCACAGAAGTAGATGGCAGTGACTACATCAACGCAGCCCTGATGGACAGTTTCCTTCGGCCAGCTGCCTTTGTCGTTACACCTCACCCACTGCCCAACACCACAACCGACTTCTGGAGAATGGTGTTTGACTATGGCTGCACGTCCATAGTCATGCTTAACCAGCTTAACCAGTCCAACTCTGCCTGGGTATGTAAATTAGCAATTAGCAGATTCCCTTATAAAGAGCAAGCTACAGAAGTGTTTTGTGTTCATTTTAGTAGTCATTACCACATACTATTCTGAATAGCCTAGAGCTCAAAAACACCATCCAGCTAAATCCCTGTTATGAGGTGATGTAGTGAAACATGGTAATAAAGGAAGCAAAGAAAATTAGAGGTTTTTAATAAGTACAATCTCTGTCTTTGGTTAAGTGCTTAGTGAAAAGGTCATAGTCTTTAATCACCGTTTGAAGACAGTAATAGAGATTCAGCCATTCTGAATCTCTATTACTGTCCAGTCAAAGTTCATTCCATCACTTGATGCTTCTCTTCATTTGATCTTGAGTGGTGTCTCAAGTCAGGCCATGTACAAGGCAGTGTTTGATAAACCCTTTAGGTAGGAAGGGTCTGGGAGGGGGAGTGTAGCCAGGGAAGGGGTCATAGCAGAGGAGTGACATGAGAAGATGAGAAAACTTTAAGGAAAAATGTAAGTCATTTTAAAGAATGGAGGTCATTTGCATGATTTAACTCTTAAAAACTAAACTTTTCTATAATTGTTAAAGACTGACTCTAAGAACATACAAATTAGACTATTCATAATGAGTATAGCTGAATCTCAGGCAACTTAATTTTATTTCTACATGGTTTCTCCTTTTACTGTTACACATCTAAACATACAACCCCAATTCCAATGAAGTTAGGACATTGTGTAAAACATAAATAAAAACAGAACACGATGATTTGCAAGTCTTTTTCAACCCATATTCAATTGAATACACTACAAATACAAGATGTTTAATGTTCAAATGGATACATTTTATTGGTTTTTGCAAATATTCACTAATTTCAAATTGGATGCCTGTAAAACATTCCAAAAAAAGTTGGGACAGTGACAACAAAAGACTGGAAAAGTTGAGGAATGCTTAAAAAACACCTGTTTGGAACATTCCACTGGTGAACAGGTTAATTGGAAACAAGTGAGTGTCCTTGGAAAGGCTCAGTCATTCAGAAGCAAGGATGGACCAGGTTACCACTTTGTGAACAACTGCTTGGGCAAATAGTCCAACAAAGTTTCTCAGCATGCAATTGCAAGGAATTTCATCATCTACAGTGCATGAATCTGGAGAAATCTCTGCAAGTAAGCAGCAAGGCTAAAAACCAACACTGAATGCCTGTGACCTTTGATTTCTCAGGTGGCACTGCATTAAAAACCATCATCATTCTGTAACAAATATTAGCACATGGGCCCAGTAAAACTTCAGAAAACCATCGTCAGTGAACACAGTTCGTCGCTACATCTACAAGTGCAAGTTAAAACTCTACCATGCAAAGTGAAAGCCAGATATTAACAACACTCAGAAACACCGTCTACTTCTCTGGGCCCAAACTCATCTGAAATGGACTGACGCAAAGTGGAAAAGTGTCCTGTGGTCTGTTGAGTCCACATTTCAAATCAGCAAGACAATGAAAGCCACATTCGGCACGTGTTACAACAGCATGGCTTTGTAGTAAAAGAGTGCAAGGACTAGACTGGCCTCTTCCACAGAATATGTGTAACACTTTATGAAGCATACCATATGACAATGAAGACCACAGACTGTTGATCAGCTGACGTTGTACATTAAGCAAGAATGGGAAAGAATTCCACCTACAAAGCTTCAAAAATTTTTGTCCTCAGTTCCAAAACGCTTATTAAATGTTGTTAAAAGGAGAGGTGATTTAGCAGAGAGCTAAACATGCACCTGTCACAACTTTTTTTTGGAACTTGTTGCAGGCATAAAAAAAAAAAAAAAAAAAAAAAAAAAAAAAAAACAATAAAGTTTATCTGTTGCAACATTAAATATCTTGTCTTTGTAGTGCATTCGACTGAATATGGGTTGTAAAGGATTTGCAAATAATTGTATTCTGTTTTTATTTGTTTTACCCAACATTCTAATTTCGTTGGAATTGGAGTTGTGTATAAAGAGTAACATGACTGAGTTTTCAGCACAGAATTAGAAAATACATTAAATGTAATGACATGGTGTCCATACTAATAGCATTAGGACTCCAAACACATTTTAATAATTTACCAAATACATTATTTATAAAATTACAAATAACAGCAAATAACTGACATTCTCAGTCACCAATACCATCAAATATAAAGACGAAAATAAAAGAGAACTTACTTTTGGTATTCCCATGTTATTCAGAAAATCCAGAAGATACTACTTCCTATGTAAATTGTGACTTCTGGTTTGTTACATAATTTTCTGAAGTGGGAATATGTTAGAGTAACAGAGTGAGTGAAAACCTGGAGACATAACTAAAATATGTATTTTAAAGTAAAATATTATGGATTTCTTATGAAAAATACTTAAGGCATAGATGAGATATGGACTGATGCAAAATATTTCCCCATTCCCTTTGATGTTTTTGGTTGCGAGAGATTAAACAGACTTTGGTTTGGAGCTAAGTGTGTGATATTTACAAAAACATGATATCTCTATATTTTCTGGGAATTTTGTCAAAAACGTTAATTAGATGCTACTTTGCCAGTGTATATCCTGAGTCTAAAGTATTCAAAAGTTGTTACAACCCATCTCTCTTCAGCGCCTGAACTGGCGCTATGCTTTGGCAATTGATGACAGCATTTATGTCAAGCCATAGGTTGCTTTTCTTGTCATAAGGCCCCTTTTTGCTGTAGGATTCCCTTATAGTTTGTTGAGTGTGTTTTTGTGGTGGTACCTTGGCTGGTTTAAGCCTGTTTTTCAGACCAACTACATGTTCTAAACAGATCCTATTTGGATTGGTCACTGGGGTGGCGATTGTACTACACTGGACCAAATGTCATTTTCAAACAGATAACTGCCATAAGAAAATGTGAATTTTCATGCTGGAGTAGCCATTAGATGGGTTAGCTGTGGTCTTTAAGTCAAGCACTTTGAAAGCACAAATGCATACATAAGCAGTTATCATATTTTTAACTGTTTTTCATATTACAAAACCTTATACACAATACGGGATAATAGCTCAGAATTATACAGTATTTGGATTGTGGGAGCACCGTTTCTATTATTTCTTATAGGAAAATTCCTATCACCTCTCTGTATTCAAAACAGCACATATTTTTAATTATGGAAATGCAGCATACTGGCAGAGTGGACTTTCTGATTGGCTGCCTGTCTGAATATTATACCTGTCATGCCTGTTATCTGTTAACTGGATTGGATTCAGCTCTTTAATGTGAGCGAGGTCTCATTAATCACGTGCACTCTCTGCTGACACAGTTTCTTCAGTACAAAATGGTTAAAATATGGCTGTGATAACAACCATTACCTCATTAAGAACACTGAATAAAAATGAATAAAATGAAAGTGTGGGCAAACGTAAAGAGTCATCCACTACTGCTGGTTTCAGAATGCTATTTGGTATTGTGGGTTAATTGTCTGAATAGAAGGTTTTGAGATTATAATGCCAAGTACACTCACTGGCCAATTTATTACAGTGAAGTTGGGATGTTGTGTAGAACATAAATAAAAAACAGAATATGATTTACAAATCATTTTCAACCCATTCAATTGAATACACTACAAAGACAAGATATGTAATGTTCAAACAGATAAAAAATATCTATTTATTTATTTATTTATTTATTTTTATTTTTATTTTTTGTAAATATTCACTCATTTTGAATTTGATGCCTACAGCACATTCCAAAAAGAGTTGGGCCGGTGGCAATTTAGCGCTAGTAATAAGGTTAAAAAATTATATAATGATGTGATTTCAAACAGTTGATGTGTACAGGTGATTATGATCATGATTTGGTACAAAAGCAGCATCCAAGAAAGGCTGAGACTTTGAAGAGCACGAGATGGAAATGGCAAAGGAAATATGTGAGAAAATGGTTGTAATGTTTAAAAACAATGTTCCTCAAAGAAAGATTGTAAGGAATTTGCATATTCCTCCCTCTACAGTGCATAATAATGTTAAACAATCAAAGGAATCTTGAGAAATTAAAGAGTGTAAAGGCCAAAGGTGCGAACTTAAGCTGAATGCTGTGATCTTCAATTTCTCAGAAAGCACTACATCAAGAACCACCATTTTAACAAAAGCTGATATAATCACATGGGTAAGGGATTACTTTGGCAAGCAGACAAATAAAATCATGATCATAATCACCTGTTGACATCACCTGTATGAAATTACATCATTACATAGTTTTTTTAACCTTATTACTAGCCCTAAATTGCCACCATTGTTTTTGCCGCCAAAGTTTTTTTTTTAATGTATTGCAGACATCAAATTCGAAATGACTGAATTTTGGCCAAAAAAAAAAAAAAACAAGAAAGTTTATCCGTTTGAAAATTACATATCTTCCCTTTATAGTGTATTCAATTGAATATGGTTGAAAAGGATTTTTTCATCATATTCTGTGTTTATTTATGTTTTACACAACGTCCTAACTTCATTGGAATTGGGGTTGTAGAAACACCTGTTCAACTGCTCGTTAATACAAATATCTAACCAGCCAGTCACATGGCAGCAACTCAGTTCATTTAGGCATGTAGATTTTGAAATGAAATTCAAACCAAGCCTCGCCATGAGGACAATTTAAGTGACTTTGAACATGGTTGTTGATGCTAGATGGGATGGTCTGAGTATTTCAGAAAACGCTCACCTGCCATCTCTAGGGTTTACAGAGAATAGTCTGAAAAAGAGAAAATATCTAGTTAGGGCAGTTTCCTGCATGAAAATGCCTTGTTGATGCCAGAGGTCGAAGGAGATAGACCAGACTTATTTGAGCTGATAGAAAGGCAACATTAACTCAAATAACCACTTAATGTACACCAGTTAATCATAACATTAAAACCACTGAGTTGTGATTTCAATAACGGATAATGCACTCTGCTATAAAACTGTAAAACTGGTCAGGAATTGTTTGAGGATGATGGTAAAGAGGTCAAGGTGTTGACTTGGCTTCTAAATTATCAAGATCTTAATCTAATCGAGCATATGTGGGATATGCGTGGCAGTAGGGTTGGGTTAGAGATAGCCGATGCTGCTGTCTTTGTAATGCTGGCATGATGCATTGTAATGATAGTCTTTGCAGCTTTGCAACATTGTAGATGTAAAGGTTGCAGGTTTGTGGGGCCAGATTTTGAAAAACTACCCAGGCTGAGAGTAAAGACAGGTAGGGTAAACAGTCGCTTTATACACATGATGGAGAGAGTGTGTTTGCATTTCTCTGCTGCTCAGAGCCCTTATGGCACATTGGTCAATATGACTGGTTTTCCATAAGGAGGCCTTTCTGACTGCAAAATAACCTTTGGGCTTTATATACAAGATTCCCTCTGTAAAACCTTGAGCCTCTGTATTTTGAGCAGAGGGATGGTAACTCAGTGTTGAGCTTGATTTATGTGTTTGTCAAATGCTATGTGTGTGTGTGTGTCTTTCCTGTCATTTATTGCCTGTGCGTGTGAATGTTTCAAGAATAGTTGCTTCCACCGTATCATCAGTCTGTTAGTCATCTCACATTGTAGCCATATTCTCAGTCATTTGCTCTTCTCTCTCCTTACTAGATGTGGTGGATTAGTAGTTCGTCCTCTTGTCACTGTGTATATGACTATGTGTGAATGTGTTTATAGTCTATGTGTTTTTTTTCCTTTATGACCTGTGATTAGATATATCACTATGGTAAGTTACATATACTCACTGATCTTTTTATTATCTATGGTTTAGAGGATTAGAGGATGAGGAACACAAACTGTGTAACAACAGATGAGCTACTGACTCTGAATTTACATCTACAAGGTGGAGCAATAAGGTAGACATATTTAATAGTGTGCACTGTGAGTGAACACAGAGTTTTTAAAAACTCCAGCAGCACTGCTGCAACTGATCCACACATAACAGCCTAAAATGCCACTAAATCAGTGTCACTGCAGTGTTGAGAATGATCCACCACCCAAATGTGAACTGATCTGTGCTGGTACTGCAGGGGTCCTGACCGTTAGAGAACAGAGTAAACGGGATGAGCAAAGTATGTAGAAAATCAAATGGACTTCAGTCTGTATAAAGAATTGTTAAAACATAATGAATATAGAAATAAGTATATGCGCCTAATAACGTGATCAGTGAGTGTATATCACTATTTTTATGATACGTCTTAATTTCTTAATATAACTTCTGCGATTAATTTCAGAAATAACCATGATTCATTATTTGATGAGTTTGAACAGTAATGGTCTGTCCACCTCCTACCTCTGCCAAGCTGCCACTGGTGGGTCCTTGAGCAAGAATCCTAATCCACAGTTAAAATGTATATTAAAGTTAAAACATCATAGGTTTGGGGCTGTTGGACAGTTTGTAAATGATTGGAGCTGGGCGAAGTCAAGGTAAATCCATGTATGAATCAGAATTAGGTCTGCAGCAGCCAGCATCTTCAGCAGTAGCCTGCAGACTTAATAGAGCTGTTATAGTAGTGGGTTACAGCACCTCAGGGAAATTATTATACCCTGTCAAAATCCTAACCCTTTAAACGTCATTTTTTCCCCACTGTATTTACACAAAATAACCAACAACTTCAAAGTGGATGAAAGATCCCACAGGATATTGACCAGAGAAGCAATCCAGAAGCCAGCAGCAACTTACAAGTGTTTATAACTGTGCCTGGTCAGTCTGGGGATGGTACACAAGACTGACCTGTATGTCAGTGTTGCAGGTAGAAATGTCTCTTCTGAAAAAGCGTTCACATTTTTTGTCTGTAAATCTTTTGTGGTTTTTTTTTTTTGTTGTTGTTGAAGTTTTTGGAGCTTTATTGAAAAACTGGCATGCAAATCACAGAAAGACAGATTCAAGTCCAGGAGATGGATAGAGAAACAAGGACATTAACATAGCAAGGTGAATAAATGAGGGAATTGCGTGCAAGTCAAGAACACAACAAATAAAGTGGAACATATATTAAGTATATGAGAACATTATTGAAATGTTTAAAAACAATGTTCCTAAAAAAAATAAATAAATAAAAAATAAAAAATGCAAGGAATTTGCATATTCCTCCCTCTACAGTGCATAATAACATTAAACAACCAAAGGAATCTTGAGAAATTAAAGTGCTTAAAAGCCAAGCTTAAGCTGAATGCTGTGATCTTTGATCTCTCAGAATGTACTTCATCAAGAACCATCATTCAACAAAAGATTATATAACCACACGGGTAAGGCATTATTTTGGCAAACATTTGTCAAGCACTACAATATGGAGTTACATTCACAAATATCACTTTAAACTTTACTGTGCAAAAAAGAAGCCTCATCTTAACCATATCCAGAAGCTCTGTTGACTTCTCTGGGCTCAGAGGCATCTAGGATGGACCATCACACAGTGGAAATGTGTATTGTGATCAGATGAATCAGTATTTCTGATCTTTTTTTTTTTTTTAAAGTGGATGCCATGTTCTCCAGAACAAAGACTAAAAGGAACATCCAGACTATTATCAGCAACAAGTCCAAATGACAGGTTCTATTATGGTATAGGTTTTGCCAGTGCCCTTGGCAAAGTTCATCTACACTTATGTGAAGGGCAGCATTAATGCAGAAAAGCACATTGAGATTTGATAGCACCATATGCGAAAAACGTCTGAGGAAAGAATTAAATGTGAGATGGAATGATGGTAGCGTCATGAGACTAGGATGTGGAGAAGGCGAATGAGCAATCAGAGGCGTCGGGTTCATCGTCAGCAAGGAATGGACCTTGAGGATTACCTCCTGCCAAATCGCTTCTGCAAGAATAGGTGTGCTGAATCTTCGCTTCTCAGGAAAAGCGACCTTGAAAATCATCCAGGTGTATGCTCCCACAACCAACAGCGACGACAAGGAAGTGGAGCAGTTCTATCAGGAGCTAGAAGACATTCTAGCCTCCTAATCCACTTACACCGTCATGATGGGATACTTCAATGCAAAGACTGGAAAATGACGACGGTGAAAAGTATGTGAGAAAATTTGGGCTTGGTGAAAGAAATATGAAATGCGAAGGACTGGCCACCATGGCGGAGGCCAAGAGGCAATACGTGGTCCGAAAGGCGCCATGGAAGAGATGGACCTGGATAGCCCCGAACCCAAGGTCGAAGAATGAGATTGACTACATCCTAGTCGACAAGCGACGCATCGTGCAGAACGTCTCAGTGATAGCGCCGTTCAACATGGGAAGTGATCATCGACTCGTACGGGCAAAGATTGGGTTGGACGAACAGAGGGAGAAGAGGACATTGCATCTGACATCGAGGGAACAATGGGTAAAGGTTGTGAACGAGGTGCAGCTGAGAGATGCCGTAGTGAACGAACGATGGGATCAGCTTGAGGAGATTGATGAGGACTACGACTCACTGGTTCAGAAGCTGAACGAATGCTTGAAGAAGGCAAAAGTTGCAAGCACGAAGGAGCCGTGTGGAAGTATCTCGGAGGGGACCAAGAAGATGCTGGAGAAGCGGAGGAATATGAAACTTGATGGATCAGACCGGGTTGAGTATTCAATCCTCTGCAAGGCAATAAGACAATATCTGGAAGAAGACTTCGAGAGGTTCAGAAAAGGAAAACTCCTGAAGGCTGCACAAGACAGGAAAAGCCTCAATGTGAAAGGAAGATGGCACTTTATCGAGCGGAAGTGACAACGCTGAAGAAAAAGGATGGCATCGCGGTAAACGATAGGAGAGGAGTTGAGGAAGTCTGCAAAGCCTTCTACACTAACCTCTTCAAATCGACCGTACATGTCAATCCACCGTCACCAGCAGAAAAACAGGAAAGGGTACCATCTGTTCTGACCAGCGAAATCAATAGGGCCCTGAAGTTGTAAAAGAAAGGAAAAGTACCAGGAAAGGACAGCATAACCTTGGAAATGCTGCAGGCTGGCGGAGGAGAGCTGTGGAAAATCTTTGCTTTACACTTTAACCGCTACCTAGCAGAGGGACGAGTACCCTCTCAATGGAAGGAGTCGAATACGGTCCTGCTGTACAAAAATGGCGATCAAGAAGGTCTTGAGAACGATCGTCCTATATGCCTCCTGTCTCACATCTACAAGCTGTTCACAAAGATAATTGTTGAATGATTATCTCAACATCTGGAGGAACAGCAACTGAAAGAGCAGGCGGGCTTCAGAAAGAAGTACAGCAAGATGGACCACATATTCACTTTCACGCAGTTGCTAAAGAGAGCGAGAGAGTACCGGCTGCCACTGTGCATTGTGTTCATCGACTACAAGAAGGCCTTCGACAACGTTGAGATCAGCGCAGTGATGCAAGCCCTTAAGGAGCAAGGAGTTGTGGCGCAGTATGTAAACTTCCTGAAGGAGTTGAACACCGGGTGCACGACGGATGTGGCGCTGCCGCAGTCGCCCATAAGCATCCCGGTCGAGAAGGGCGTCAAGCAAGGAGACACCATCTCTCCGAAGGTCTTCATGGCGTGTCTCGAGATGGTCATGCGAGACATTGACTGGGACGGCGGAGGGAATATTAACGGCGAGCGGCTCACCCACTTCCGATTCACAGATGACATCACGCTCATCGCAGAAAGCACCAAGGAGTTGCAGACCATGCTGAGCGAGCTGGATACCAGAAGCTTGGTGATCGGCTTGAAGATCAACCGCGCCAAAACCAAATACATGCGGTCCGATGACGTGGCTCCAGGTAAAGTCGTGATTGGAGGCGATGAATTGGAGGAGGTGGAAAGCTATGTGTACCTTGGGCAGGAGGTGAATATGAGACGCGGCTTGACGAAGGAAATCTTGCAAAGAATAAGATCAGGATGGAAGGCGTTCAACTCGGTGAAGGATGTGCTGAAAGCGAAGCTGGACAAGGCCACTCGCGCCAACTTCTTCAATGGCACAGTCCTACCTGCGATGCTATATACAAGTGAGACTTGGGCCACCACGAAGAGGGAAGAACAACGACTGCTAATGACCCAAAGGGCCATGGAACGATCAGTATTGGGAATTTTGTTGCGAGATCACATCTGGAACGAGGAGATCAGACGAAGGAGCGGTGTGAAAGATGTGGTTGCAGAATACCGGCAGGCCAAGCTCAGGTGGGCTGGCCATGTTGCATGGTTCACTGACCATCGGTGGACCCACGCAGTTGCCGAGTGGTATCAATGTGAACGGAAGCAACCACTCGAAAGGCCTCCAATTAGATGGGAAGATGAGATTAGAAACCGGATGGGAACCTTGTGGAGAAAATTGGCACGATCACGTGTGGAATGGAAGCAGTGTTCTGACCAGCGACATCCGCATGACGTCTGATAGACTGGTCGGTCAAGGTATTCAATGTATATGCATTCAAGATGAGATCTTTACAGGGACATTCATGCCTTTTTCAAGATAATATTAAAACTAACCAAATCAGCAAATGTTATGATTGAAATATTCAAATTCCCTTCAATCTTTCTTAGAGGAACATTGTTTTTAAACATTTCAATCATTTTCTCACACATTTCCTTTGCCATTTCCATCTCCTGCTCTTCAAAGTCTCAGCCTTTCTTGGATGCTGCTTTCGTACCAAATCGTACGTAAATCGCTTTCGTACCAATTGAGCTAGTACAGCCATGTCTTCTTGGGAATGATGCAACCTGGATTTGGGGATCCTCAGTCATTCTTCCTTGCAGATTCTCTCCAGTTCTGTCAGGTTGGATGGTGAACGTCAGGTTTAGGTCAGGGCTCTGGCTGGGCCAATCGAGAATGATCACATTTGTTATTTTAGCTGTGTGTTTAGGGTCATTGTCTTGTTGGAAAGTGAACCTTCTGCCCAGTCTGAGGTCCTGAGCACCCTGGAAGAGGTTTTCTTCCAGGATACCTCTCCATTTGGCCACATTCATCTTTCCTTCAATTGCAACCAGTCGTCCTGTCCCTGTCCCTTGAGCAGTTCCTTCAACCTCATGATTCTCATTTGCTCTGACATGCACTGTGAGCACTATAGACAGGTGTGTGCC
>JAVSBU010161870.1:0-12551 GCA_033118015.1 Loricariichthys derbyi
TTGGGTCATAAAAATAGATATATTGTACCGTTTTTATATTACATATAGATTTTATTATTAGAATCAAACTTTTATCTCTTAGCTTACCCTAATCCACAGGACATTTTATAATTTTTAAAAAAATTCTATAGCCCTCCTCTTTTTTTAAGAAAAAGGCTTTACCCTGGATGGATCTGACTAGTGAGCCAGAGCTAATAAGGAATAATTTCCAGATTTTAATTAAAAACGATTAGATTTTTAACCCTAACCCCTTAACCCTAGACTTAATCCTAACCCTAACCCTAAAACCTAACCCTAACCCCCAGCCCTAACCCTATCTCCAACCCATGCCCTAACCCTAATCCCACTTTATTATATACTAAAATATGACTCTTAATTAAAAACAAAATTAAAAACATTGAATTCTGTGAAAAAATGGGAAATTAAATGATTAAAAGGGGGTTGGCAATTATAGGGTTAAATTTAACAAAAGGTGAGTAAAAAAACAAAGGCGATTGGAAAAAACTAAAGACAAAAATGAAAAATCTAAATTTGACAATAAAAAAACCAAAATTAAATATTTAACACAGGGTATAAATAAAGGGCAAAAACACAGACAGCTCATTCTCACATTTACCTTTCAGACAGCAACACACTCACAAGACTTTACCAAAAGCATATAGATTTTGCTTTTTAGTGTGCATAGGCCTGAGGAAGACCCAGCAGGATCGAAAAGTTGTCTGGCACACTAATAATAATTTATAATATAAATATAATTATAAATATAATTTAATTTAGTATTTTTTAATTTTATTTTTAAATTTTATTTTTTATTTATCTCATTTTATTTTGTTTATTTAAGTTAAAAATATTTTATATACACAACTATTTATTTCATTTTAAATTAATAAATTATTAATAGATAACAAAGGCTGAATTAAAAAAGAAAACCAAACACCCATGAATATGGGTTTTGATGAGGATGGTGGGGGCTGGATGACTGTCCAATATGGCAGACTCTAGTGCCCCCAGAAAAAATAAGGGGGACTGGAGAGGAGGCCTGGACAGAGGGAAGGACCGTGCACCTCCTGCCTTCCAATGGAAGACAGGTTCAGACTCTCCCTCCTAAACCCTAAACCTAACCCTAAACCCTCACCCTAAACCTACCCTAACCCTAATCCCTAACACTGACCCAAACCCTTACCCTAACCTTAATCCTAACCCTAGACTTAACCCTAACCCTAGATGTAATCCTAACCCTAACCCTTACCTATCTAAGGTAGGGGATTCATTTATATGAGTTGGGAGACAATTCCAAAGTCGGTGCTGCTACAGAAAAAGCCAGATCGCCTTTGGACCTCATCCGTAAGCATGGAATGACTAGGAGCAACTGCTTGTAAGATCAGATGGATCGTGAGTTGGAATGATGGCGGAAATGTAGTGCCAAGCCATGCAAGGTTTTAAAAACAAAATAATAAAACTTTATACTTCATTCTGTATTTTACTGGTAGCCAGTATAGTGATGCAAGTACTGGAGTAATGCTCTCCCATTTCTTTGTACCAGTAAGAAGCCTTGCAGCTGCATTTTGAACCATTTGTAGGCGTGACACACTGGACTAACAGATTCTCAGGTACAGTGAGTTACAGTAATCAATACGAGGACAATGGACAATTTTTCCAGATCTTTAAAAGACAGAATGCTTTTAAGTTTGGCTATACTTCTCAGTTGGTAAAAACTACTTTTCACAACACTGCTTATTTGTTTCTCAAAGGTGAGATCTGAGTCAAAGATAACACCAAGGTTTTTTACTTGGCTATGTACATTGTACAGTAGTGGGCCCATTTCATTAGCTATGGCTCTAGCCTGCTCAGGATTTCCAAAAACGATAATGTCTGTTTTGTCCTCATTTAATTTAAGAAAGTTCTCAGACATCCACTGTTTTATATCTTGCAAGCAGTCTAATATGTTGTGTAAAGTGCTCTTTTCACTTGATTTAAGTGAAAGATAGAGCTGTGTATCATCAGCATAGAAATGATAAGAGATGCTGTATTTCTGGAAAATGGACCGAAGGGGCAGCATATATAGGGAAAATAAAACAGGTCCCAGGACAGAATCCTGTGGCACCCCACAGGTAACAGAGGCTAAAGAGGAGGAAAACTGACCTATCTTGACAGTGAATGATGTTTTCCAAATAAGAGGAGAACCACTTAAGTGCAGTACCCCGGATGCCAACACTATAGTTCAGGCAGTCCAACAAAGTAACACAGTCAACAGTATCAAATGCTGCAGTAAGGTCTAAAAGAATTAAGACAGCACAATGTCCAGAGTCAACGGCCAGAAGAAAATCATTAGCACTGAGTCTGCACTTCTTAAGGTAACTATAGTGCGCTCTAAAGCCTGACTGAAATGTGTCCTGAATATTATGTAAGCTCAAAAATGAAATAAGTTGAGAAAAGACAAACTTCTCCAAGACTTTTGACAAGAAGGGTAGCTTAGAAATTGGTCTGTAATTGTTAAGGATAGATGGGTCTAGACCTGGCTTTTTTTTTAAAAGAGGCTGAATGACAGCTTGTTAAAAACAGGAGGGAACGACCCCATTGGTAAGACTACTATTTATTATAGACAAAATATCCGGACCAATTGATGACCGCACATCCTTCAGAAATGGTGTGGGAATGGCATCCAGGGAGCAAGTGGTTGCATAAAGAGAAACCATATGTCAGAACAAGGTCTAAAGTGTCCTTGCTTATGTGTAGGGCCAGGTTAAAAGAGTCCACAAGTTGTAAAACTTCAGCAGCCAGAGGTTTGGAAGGACAGCAGACATGAATATTAAAATCACCAAGAATCAGAACTTTATCCACCATAGGTAAAATAACTGATAAAAAGTCAACGAATTCCTGAAGGAAAGCCTTATTGATTTTTGGGGGTCTGTACACTAGAGCACCTAGCACAGAACATGACAGCTCCACTTTACACAACTGCACTTCAAAGCTTGAATACTGTCCTACAGTCAATAGGCGGCATTTAAAACAATTTCGTAAAAAGAGCTGCGAGGCCTCCCCCTTGACCAGTGGCTCTAGGTGTGCTGAAATGGGAGCAGTCACTAGAAGACATCTCAACAAGTGGGCTTGACTCATTGATAGGTAGCCAAGTTTCAGTCATGAAGAGAAAATCCAGGCCCTGGGAAATGATGAAATAATTCAATATAAAAGTCTTATTTACCAGTGACCTAACGTCAACAAGCGCTATTTTAACTGGTAGCGAGTCTGATGCTGGTTGTTTAATATGATCAGGTAGCTGAGGTCTCAATGGTGTATATTCTAGTTGACGAAGGATTCTCATATTGGCATCGCTATTTCAACACCATTGTTGAGCTGGACAGCGACGAGAAGCTGAATAAATAGATGAAATGCAATCGTCAGGTGACGACGGGATCCCCGATTAATGTAGCGTGGGCAATGGGTTATTCCCATAGCAAGACAGCGTCCATAAATATGAGGCACGCGAGCCTTCATATTTAACCTCAGTAATTCCGATTTCGTATAGCAAGTCATCTCAAATTTTCTATGAGACGCAAAGAGCAAACCATAGATAAATCCAATGAGGACTAGAGACATCAGATTTATTGAGGCATACATCGCAACTTGTACACGCGGTCAAATTAAAACCACGCTAGCCAGCAAACCACTGAACCAACTCTGGGACTGTGTCTAGGACAGGCAGGTGAGACTAATTATCCGACACATTATACCACTAGCAACTTGTGAGAGTGAAAACTTCACAACTTGCAGTAGCAGGATGGAGTGGATCAGGGCAACGAGTGCTCATGTTAGACAGGTGACAAGGTCTGATAAAGTCAGGAGCACTCGAGGTGTTGTATACTCCAGTTTACAAAACATGACAAACAAACAAGCAAAGAAACAAACAAACAAAACCGGAGAGCAGCAGCAGACAGACACACCAACGTTCGCTCAAACCGGAAACCAGAAGATTATTAGTCAACCAGCCCACCCTTAAGACTTTTAAATAAGGGCCTTGCATTTATTCCGACCCCTAAAATAAATCTAAATATGAAAAAACCACTCACCATAGACTTACAACAATACCACAGAAGGTTACTTTTGACAGCGTTTTTTTAGAAACAAACCAACATCAGAAGCCTTACCTTTCATTCCAAAAGCTACCTTAACGGCCAAGCTGTCCCAGGTCCCAAATGTAATTAGAAAAACAATTAGAGCTGATCGATATGCAGTCACAAATTTACCCTGGAACATGAGAGAAACACCCAACCTGGACAGAGAAGAATGACAAGCCCTAATACAGCTACGCCAACACAAAGCTATTGCTATTAAACCAGCTGACAAGGGTAGTGCAACTGTAATAATGGACAGAGAAGCTTACATTAAGGAGGCAGAAAGGCAATTGAATCAGGAACAATATTATAAAAAGCTTCCTGAAACTATTTACCCAAAAACTGTTCCAGAAGTAAGAAATATCATCAATAAATTAAAGGAAACAGGTTACCTAAACAAAAAGCAGGAAACTTACCTGTTGGGCCCCGATGATCCACGCCCGAAATTATTTTACCTTCTTCCAAAAATACATAAATAGCCACAATCATGGAGCATCCCCTTCGAAATGCCTGCTATGCTGCCCTATAGTATCTGAATGTGACAGTGAGACCTGTGCCACAGCAGAATACATTGAACATTTCCTCAACCCAGTCAGCACGAGACACCCTAGCTATATTAAAAATACATGATTTTATAGAAAAAAATTAAAATGATGGTACTTGCGCCTGATTGCCTCCTACTTACCATGGACAGACAGCCTCTATATGAACATCGAAACATCAGCTGGATTAGAGGCAGTCAGGGATTAGTTTGTTATGTATCCGGATAAGAAAAGGCCTGACGAGGCCCTACTGAAATTATTAGATATTAATTTAACCCTCATATGTGTGTACTTTTTTGCTTAGGTTGTTAGTGACCTGGGGTAATTCTGTACCCAATGGATTTAATCAAAGAAAGCACTATACAATAACATCCCCAAGTCCAAGGTCAATGTCCTGTATTTCTAGCCATGCCAGATATGCTGACACTTTTGTATGTCATACCCCTACTTATTCTCCCAGATCTTTTACAGTTGCAGCTGGATGTATAGGATTTGATTCAAGTATTCTAGTCCTATCTTACATGTACTATTAATATCTAGCTGGCAGTTCCAAGTGTCACAGTCCATTGCTTGCCCCGAAGCAGACAAGTATTCAGTGTCACAAACTAGATGATTGATCAATAAATCAATAACTTAATAAGTGGCTATTGATCGATGAGGGCCATGCATAAAAAAGGGCCTGTAATGACCAAGGAATGAACTCCTAATAGGATTGGTCGATAACATTTACACCAATAATTAAAAAAAAAATTGGGACTTGGGGTACGGAATTACCCCAGGTATGCATATGAGGGTTAAACAAAAACAATTCTGAATTTAATTCAAAATTTTACCTTCAAGTAAACAGGACAACATACTGTAGGCTCTGGATATATTGGGACTCCACGACGTTACTCCCTAACCTAACCCCAACCCCTAACCCAAACCCTAGTCTTAACCCCAACCCCTAACCGAGATTGACTAAGGCTGCACCAACTGAATGCACCTCCTCCACTCCAAAATCAGATTGACCACAACTGCGCACCACCTGACCGTGCCTCCTCCATTCCGAACGCCAACTGACCGCAGGGGCGCCATCTGAATGTTCCTACTTACCTACCAATGCCAATTGACTGCATGTGCCTGAATGTGCCTACTCTGAGCGCCGAATGCAGATTGACCGCAGCTGCGCAAAAAATATAACCAGCGCAATGTCATTAAAAAGAAACAGCTTTATTTGAATTCTGAACAGTTTCTTTACTTTTAGCTTTTAAAAATGAAAATGTCACGTTTGTAATAAAAATAAACATTATTGAAGACAAACAACAAATGGACACTTAATTATTCAAAATAGGTCACAGTTATACAGAGAAATAAAAACAGATGAAAACAACACAATTACACACACGCACACTAACACAATTTCACACACACTATTACACACTTTAAGCAGAGACACAAACAGAAATAAACACAAACAAACAGCTCGTGCAAAATAAAATAAACCATTAAGGACCAAACTCAAGTATTGGAAAATATTTTTGGAAAATGGATTAATGAAAATGTTTTAAAAAAGCATGAAGAGGTGTTACAGTGCGGTGAGGAAAAAAAATAGTGGTGTGGGGGGAGAATAGTGTGAAACTTGAACATGAATCTAATCACAGACTGATCTTTGAATATTTTTAGATATATAGATTTGTTTGATCATGCATGTCATTCAGTTTCTTATAACTCCAGCTTCCTCTTTCTCTTCTCATTACTTCTCACTCGGCTCTGTGATTCTCCAGTCACCATGGCGACACTCAGTGGTGTCAGAGTCCGTGATTGATTTTAATCAGGGTTTTATTGTCGCGCCGCTGTTTGGTAGATAAAGTGATAGTGGGCAATGCTTCAGATAAAGAAATGGAGGATCAATAAAGTGATGAAGAGGAGCGGTTCCACCATCACCATGGTAACAGCACCTACACAACACAACAGAAATAAACATCACAAACAAAACAACTGCCAGTCAAGCATAAAAGGTTTATCAGATTTAGTTCTAAAGGAGAATCAGAGCTTCAGCATCAAATTACAATTCTCATCATGACTGTCATATGCATCATCCCCATCACATTTACTAGCTATAACATCACATCATCAACGTCACCTTTACTAACCATCATTGTCACATCATCATCATCACCTTTACTAACAATCACCATTACATTATCATCACCTTTACTAACAATCACCATTACATTATCATCACCTTTACTAACATCACCATCAACATCACCATTACTAATCATCAGCATTACTTTTACTACGCATCACCATCACACCATCAACATCATCTTTACCAATCTTCAATCACATCATCAATATCACTTTTACTAGTCATCACCGTCACATCATCATCACCTTTACTAACCATCACCATATCTTTACTTACAATCATCAACATCACCTTTCATCTTAGCTCCCCTCTCCCACCTAGATTTAATGTACATAATGGAAAGACCTCCTTCCGATTGGTATGACACATAGAGCCTGGAAGTCAGTCCTCTGTTATGATCACCTTTATAAGTTTCAATAAATAATTTTATTTATTTCTTTTTCTCCAACTGTTCTGTGATGTCTCAATTGAAGGTATTGTAAAGAAATACATTTTAAACGTCTGTGAGATGTTGTAAGAAATCTAAATCTTTGTTGGAAAAAACAACATGCAGTGATTAATTAAATCTGTGCTCCAACATAGCTGGAGTAAATTCTGTATCATATACACTGCCTGGCCAAAAAGGGTCACCCCCAGAGTGTGTGACCATTTTATTAGCCGGGCAGTGTATAACATAACCCAATGTAATAGTTCTACATTTTTGTCAGTTCAGACGTTTGCTTTCCTCACACATCAATGAGCCTCGTGGTCTGACATCCTGTCGCTGGTTCCTCGTTTTTCTCTCCTGGTACGGCTGTGGGTAGGTACCTTCCCCTGCTGAGGGGGCACCCCACAAAACATGTTTAGGAGATTGTTCATCCCAGCCATCTGTCCATAACAATTTGTGCCTTGTTAAAGTAGCATTACTCCTGAACATTTCTCCCACACTCAAAACGTGTTGGGGTTTGTAACTGTAGGCCCATTCCTACGTACTCCTCACCCTGTTATTTTGATTTTGTACTCCTTTTCCCTTGCTTTTCTATTGCTTTATGCATCTGCCTACCCTATTAAAGTTCTGCTCTTGCACATTGAACTTCCACTGCTCTGGCACGGTCCTGCTCAAGTTCTGCATTTGTAACTAAACATAGGGGTGGGCAATATGATGATATATTTATCAAATCATGATAAATTTTATTATTGTGATATACAATGTTTTTCAGAGTGTATCAAAAATAGCATCAACTCTTAAATAATACTGACCAACTGCAAGCTTCATTATAAAGAGAGCAATTATTCCTAACTGGATGAAGTGAAGCACATTTCATCTTCAGCCCCACCATACTTGGACTGCAGAGGACAGTAACTCTCTCCCTCCTCCAACTGAATGAGGAGGTCATGTCACCAATACTTTCCTGTGAAAGGACACAAGATCCTAAAATGTCTTTGTACCATGTAACAACATTTTATAAATTTGTCTGATTGTATTCATTTCATTTGTTTATTTAAATGATTACTGTGAACTTATTAATTAGAGAACATGGTTAATTCTTACATGTACCTTTAAGTCTAAGGAGGATGAGTCCCTTTTTGAGGCTTGGTCCTCCCAAGGTTTGTTTCTTAAAGCTTTTAAAGAGTTTTTACTTGCCACTGTCACCAAAGGTTTGCTCAGTGTGCGAATAGCCATATGTATTAAAAGATAATCTATAGTTTTAAAGCTGATTTGAAACAATGCTCCACTGTAAAAAGTGCAACAGAAATAAATTTGAATATCATGAAATACTTTTATCATATCGCCCATCTTTACCTAAACTGCGTGAGGCATTGGAGTGTCAGATCTAGCCTTCTGTGTAAACACTTGTGATCTCTCTGCTGTTCTTCCTGCAAAATTCCTTCACACTTGGCACACATGACCTTGGCATGCCCAAATTACATAATCACTGAATAAGATATGATATGTGACCCATTTTGAACATATCAAATAAGACATTCTCTGCAGTCTACCACCTCTTCTCAATCTATGAATCCCTTGTGGTAGAAATTCCTTGATTTCTGATGTAATAGTTTGGTACACATTTTATATCTCCTTTAATAATAAATAATGATCCTGAAAAAGTGATGTTTTCTTGTTTTGCCATGATTGGTCCTAGTTAAACTTTGTCTGGAGAACATGCAGCACTGCTTGATGTTAGTGAAACTTTTAGAATTGTCTAAATTTCTGCATAAATATGAACTAAAACAATCAGATTTTCACACAAGTCCTGAAGTAGATAAAGAGAACCTACTTAAACAAATGAGACAAAAATATTATATGTGGTCATTTATTTATTGAGGAAAATGATCCAATATTACATATTAATGAGTGGGAAAAGTATGTGAATCTCTAGGATTAGCAGTTAATTTGCAAGTAAAATTAGAGTCAGGTGTTTCAATCAATGGGATGCCAAATCAGGTGTGAGGGGGCACCCTGTTTTAATTAAAGAACAGGGATCTATGAAAGTCTGCTCTTCACAACACGTTTGTGGAGGTGTATCACAGCACAAACAAAGGATATTTCTGAGGACCTCAAAAAAAAAAATAAGTTGTTGATGCTCATCAGGTTGGGAACGTTAACAAAACCATCTCTAAAGAGTTTTGACTCCCCAATCCACAGTCAGGCAGTTTGGTCACAAATGGAGGAAATTCAAGACCACTCCAGGAATGGTCGACCAACAAAGATCACTACAATAGCAAGGCATGTAATATTTGGCGAGGTCATAAAGGACCCCAGGGTAACTTCTAAGCAACTGAATGCTTCTGTAACTGTGGCTAATGTTAATGTTCACGAGTCCCCCATTGGAAGACCACTGAACAACAATTGTGTGTATGCCAGAGACGCAGAGAGAAGGCCACTACTCTCCAAAAAGAACATTGCTGCTTGTTTGCTAAAGATCACATGACCAAGCCAGAAGGTTATTGGAAGAATGTTTTGTGGCTTGATGAGACCAAAATATAACTTTTTTGGTTTAAAAGAAAAGCATTATGTTTGGAGAAAGGAAAACACTGCATTTCAGGATCAGAACTTTATCCCATCTATGAAACATGGTGGTGGTAGTATCATGATTTGGGCCTGTTTTGCTGCATCTGGGCCAGGATGGCTTGCCATCATTGATGGAAAAATGAATTCTCAATGATATCAGAGAATTCTAAAGGAAAATGTCAGGACATCTGTCCATGAACTGAATCTCAAGAGAAGGTGGGTCATGCAGCAAGATAATGACCCAAAGCACACAAGTGGTTCTACCAAGAAATAGTTAAAGAAGTTAATAATAAAGTTAATGTTTTGGGATGGTCAAATCAAAGTCCTGACCTTAATCCAATGGAAATGTTGTGAAAGGACCTGAAGCGAGCAGTTAATGGTAGGTAACCCACCGACATCCCAGAGTTGAAGCTGTTCTGTATGGAGGAATGGGCAAAAATTCCTCCAAGCCGGTGTGCAGGACTGATCAACAGTTACTGAAAACATTTAATTACAGTTATTGCTTCACAGGGGGTCACACCAGATACTGAAAGCAAAGGTTCACACACACTTACAAATTAACTGTTAATCCTAGAGGTTCACATACTTTTGCCACTTACTAATATGTAATATTGGATAATTTTCCTTAACAAATAAATGACAAATTATACGGTTGAGTTCGAATGATGTATTTTTGTAAAACTAGCATGCTCAAATGCGCGTTCGCGTGTACGTAAGGTACTTTCGGATAAACGCTGCATGCTTGCTTCTTTTGCGTCCAAACTCGTCATCAAAACCGCTTAGAAATGGTCACAACAAAGCATTGCAGTTATGAATTGTGCCGGAGCGATTCGAGGTACTCCCACAAGGACTACATGAAACCTCGTCGCAATCTCGATCGGTGTAAAAAGTGGGCTCAAATGTGTGGACAACCAGACTTCACTCACAAAAGAGTAAAGGACACGTATATATGCTCCAAACACTTCGTCGGAGAAGCGGAGAACACTGGTGAACACCCCGACCCGATACCAGCTACATATACTCCAGAACAGGTTGGTTTATTACTGTTAATAAGTCAGTAACATCGCTAACATAAACTCAGAAGTGCGCCAATGGTAGCATGCACTAAACACACTAAATACAGGGCTTCTACACACTAAATACAGGGCTTCTACAGAGTCTTAAATGTTTTAAAAGCATTGTAGTCATAAATTTGGAAATAATATCTTAGAGAGACTTTGAAAAGCCTTGAATTTGTATATCTGGGTTTTAAAGTCGTTGCACTGTGTGTAACTTCTATGTATCGCAATTTAGCCAAAAGTTTATTCTGTCCTCCACCCTTTGTTGAATAACTAAATAAAGAGAGATATAATTTGTGACCCACCACAGCAAAACTCGGCATAAGTCACAAATTGTACTTTTGAGTTAGAGCGGGTTAAGTAGGTTGTGTACCGGTAGCCATGCTGAAGTGTTTGTTCGATACATCCAGGTCAGTCGTAACGTCATTCGGACTCAATGCTATTGTTGCCTCATTTGTTGAACTAGGTTCTCTTTATCCACTTTTAGGACTAGTGTGAAAATCTGATGATGTTTTAGGTCATATTTATACAGAAATATAGAAAATTCTAAAGTTCAAACTTTTATTAGAACTAATAAAACATGGTGTTTATAAGGCCTCTCTGTGCTTGCTTGTCAGAGCAGATCTAAGGCTTATAACTGATTCTTATAAGTTTGTGTTATTGCTTAGTGTTATTTAGTCAATGGTGTGCCTAGAATGAACCTTTTACTCCAGAACTGAATATTGTGAGGAAGTTTGATGTGCATGAGACCTTTTGAAGGTCAGGTACTAATTCAGAGAAGGGCCCCAATTCCAGTGATTGTTCCATAAAGTGTGTTTTTTTTATACTGAGAGGAGTTGAATGTGTTTTTAAAGGGATGTCTGTTTAAAATTCGATGGAGCATCTTGAGGTATTTTGGTAAGGTAATGTAGGGGGCTTTTCCCAAACTTGTTAAATTTCTATAAAATAACAAAAATCTATTCAGCAACTTGTCAGGTATTGTAAATTTAGATAAAATTTCCACCACACCCCCATACACCCACAGGTGTTTATAGCCCGGTCATCCTCATACAACACCATCTGGAGGAACCACACTAAACCCTAACCCTAGACCCAGATTTGAGCTAATGGAAATGAGACTTGCTGTTTTACCGCAGCCATAATTTTGGGTTTCACATCTGTTACACTTTGTCTGTGATGTGTAAGGAACATTGAGTACTTTAATCTCATCAAATCCACCATCATTCTACCAATCAACTAACCAATACGTCCCAGCTCAAGCAGCATACACACCCCCATTCACTCACACAGACATTTAGATCCGTTTCTCAGGATCTTGAAAGCCTTTAATTTAAGCACACCAATTAGGGTATAGAAAGCATTTTGTTTGAACTTGTTTTAACCTGTTAAACTAATTAATAACACTGTAACATTAACAATAACATTAACACAAGAGACTGCTTTACCAAGAGTGACACTAGACACTATTTCCATCAATTTCTATTCATTATCTTTTTTTTCCCCAGTTTCGTTGCATACAGTGCCTTGCAAAAGTATTCATCCCCCTTGAACTTTTCGACCTTTTGGCACATTTCAGGCTTCAAACATAAAGATATAAAATTGTATTTTTTTTGGAAGAATCAACGACAAGAGAGACACAATCATGAAGTGGAACGAAATTTATGCAATATTTTAAACTTTTTTGAGAAATAAATAACTGAAAAATTGGGT
>JAVSBU010162185.1:0-12548 GCA_033118015.1 Loricariichthys derbyi
GATACAATTCGGAAGTTTCGGTAAGCCAAATCTCGGTTAACTCGGCCGCAACCGTGTATGTGTGAACGTAGCATTACACTTTTTGAGCTAGAAACAAGAAAATCAGCATGCATGGACCGGGGAGCACCCTGACCAGGCACTTGCATCGTGGCAATCACACTCGCATTTTCTGCAGGAAATGCACCTCTAGTTTCAGCCTGTTTCTCTACATACTTTGTAGTCCTCTTTCCTCTATTCTCTTATGGTCAGAACCACCACAGTACCACGGCACATCAGTTAGGCTGGTGGATCATTTTCTGCACCGCAGTGACACAGATCTACAAAAAGTCCAGCAGCACTGTTGTGTTTGATTCAGTCATACCAGCATAACACACAATAACTCCACCACCTTGACAGTGTCACTGAGTGCTGAGAATGATCCACCAAATAGTAGTTGATATGTGGTGGTTCTGACCATTAGGGAACAAGAGTAGAAGGAACTAAAAGTATGTAGAGAAACAGATGGAATGCAACGGCTGAACTATTTAGTGCTTCTCTATGTTAAGTGGAGCTAATAAAATAAACAATGAGTGTAGAAACAAGGTGTACCTAATAAAGTGATCGGTGAATATATGTATGACATTTTTCTACAAATTGATATTAGCAATTTCTTTATATCTGCTGATAACTTATTGGGGGAAAAAAATAAAACTGCTGTTACTTTTATACAGCCCACTGAAGCTGCATGTTTTATTTGGTTCCAATGTGTTCAATTCATTAAACAGTAACAGTGCAGAAGTCTGCAAATCTCTGTTCCCTATAGATGATGTATTAACTTATTTTCATTAAGAAAATCAATAAAATAAGGAATTTTACCAGGGATAACAAAACCCTTAAATAGCACTTTCATTTAGTCATTTAACAGATCTACAGTGACTTAAATTTATTACCGTCTTACAATCCCAGCAATTGTAGTTAAAGGGAATTAAAACACCAGACAGTAGCAGCTTGGCAGAGATGGGATTTTAACACTGGACATTCTGTCCCATAGACCAGTAGCTTTACCATTGTCTTATACACTATAGCCTTTATATTCTGTCTTATTATAGTCTTCATAATGTTTCATTTTCTCCAAGATGTTAATTTAACCATTACTTAATCTAAATATTTTATTTCTAAAGATGTTATCTCTGATAATGTTTCAGATTGCGTTTATTTAAACCACTACTATGAACTTATTAATTAGATAACTTATTTCTTAAATATATCATGGTCCCTTTTTGAGTTTTAGTCCTCCAAAGGTTTCTTCCTTACAACTTTTAGGGAGCTTTTCTTTGCTGCTATCACTAATCTTGCTCAATTTGGGAATGGCCATAGATATTAGAAGAAAATCTAAACTTATAAAGCTGCTTCGAGACAATGCTCCATTGTAAACAGCTCTGTATAATAAACCTGACTTGACTTTTCTTTTCCCCATAGAAATCGTCTGACCCAAGCACAAGCAGCTGAAAAGTTGAAGAAGAAATGCCATTCAACAGCAAAAATCAGGCACTGCAATACAATACTGAACCAAAATAAGAGTGACTGGTCTTATTTTAGGTTTGTCATTGAAGATCCTTTGATCCATCAAGGAACCTTTCAATCCTTTGCTCTTCTGGAGCTGGTCTGCTTTTCAGAACAGTGATTGAAGAAATAAGTGGTGGGAAGAAGTGATATGTCGAAGTGCTTATCAGAAACTGAAAGAGGACTTCAATGAAATACTTCACAAAGTGAAATGTCTGCATACCTGCAGACATCTGGACAGTTCATAGTTTTGACCAAAGGTATTTATATGGTACACAGTGCTAAAAATCTGTCAAATGTTTTAGAATAGATTTTGTAAGCAAGGAAGCCGAAGTGCTTGATGGATTGTTGGAGTATTATGGCTATCGTAGTCAGGGGCCTCACGGAGTAATACATAATGTACTTCAACATAATATTACAGTGTGTTTGTTAGGACCCCAAAATGGCACCTGTTAAGAGACATGCTTATAAAGCGGATTTCAAACTCAAGGCTATCAGGTATGCAGTAGAACACGGGAATAGAGCAGCTGTGAGAGAACTCAACATTAATGAATCAATGGTGCAGAAGTGGAGGAAGCAAGAAGATGATCTTTGCCAAGTAAAGATGACCAAAGAGAGTTTCCAAGAAAACAAAGCACGACAGCCACAGTTGGAGGACAAACTTGAACAGTGGATTACTGAACAGAGAACCGCAGGTAGACGCGTTTCTACAGTCTCTATTCGACTCTATTCACACTTTCACGAAGGGCGGAATCATCACTAAACAAGTAAGTAACAGCAATGAGACTGACTCGGATAATGACGAGAGGGATCATGCTTGATGCTGAAATCATCCAAATATTTACCTCAGACACTGAGGATGAAGAATTTAATGGATTTGTGGAAGAGGAATGAACTGAAAAACTGAGTGTATTGTTTTATATTTTATGTTACAATTGAACAATATTTAGAGTAATTGTGAATTAGTTGAATATTGAAAATAAGTTTGACTTATTTGACTGTTTTGTTTCGCTGAATGCACCTTATAATCTGATGCGCCTTACATATGGAAGTAGACCCATTCATTGATACTGCGCTTTATAATCCGGTGCGCTATGTAGTCCGGAAAATACGGTATTCAATAGCTGTTTGGACCCATTTCTCTCTACTGCCCGAGTTGGCATCGTGTCTTTCACAATGTAACTGGTGACATAATTTACATCTTGCCATCTGTTGCATTTCTTGTCATAATGCACTTTTTGCAGAATGACCCCAGTTTGCGGAGTGTGTTTTTGTGCTGGTACGGCTGACTCAAAGTTGACAAAATCTTTATATTCTGCACAGTAGTTAGTTCTCTTATGGTGAAATAAGTTAGTTGTTGAGCTGTTTTTAAAAGCAAATTATTCGTCTTTTGAGTCTACCAACGTAGACTGTGAGGCTGGTGGTGTCTGCATTTGTCTCATGGTGCAGGTTGTTCCTTCATTTTTAACTGTCGTGTGCTTTTTGGTAGAATGCTAGCTTGATCTGCATGCATATGCACAGTGAATATGTGGAGAGTTTTGGACAGGTTTTTTCCCCCCTCAAAGAGTGACATACTCTAACATCAGCCCCTACAACAATTAAGATATTATCGTAGATGATATATAACGCACACCCCTACTTGCAACCTTGAAAAGAAAGCTGCCTAAATTGCAGCCTCACCTATCTATTTATGCTAATGACATTCATGCTGTTAACAGTGAAACTGAGTAAGCTCAAAAACTTTTTGACCAGCCATGTCCAGCTACTCTTCCACAAAAACTGTTCTAAGTTGGTTGGTGTGTTTAGAGACTTTTTTTGCACAAGTTACTTTGTGTGCCTTGCACATATTTTTTTATATTCTAACCTTTAACTATAAAAACTGATTCACGTTAACTAGTTTTATAGTTTTATCTGGCCAATGGACAATGTCCATTTTAATCAACGATCCTTTTCACAGAACGTAATGCAGTCATTAAATGGCCCATATCTGTGTTGATAAATTTTCTTCTGACTTCTATTTAAACATTATTATCGAGAATTACTGAGGCTTGACTATTGTAGTCTTTGTAACATGCAGAATATCCACCACAGTGTACATCCCTGTAAAATCGAAATTATCTGAGATGTTAAACTGAGATTTATGTAACTTGTCAGAAGACAGCCTGTGGGAGGAGTCAGCCCAGTATAAAATGATCTTGGAACTAGAGCTCCTCAGATTAATCCTGTGCTTCTGGCTTGATGAAAGGCCACTCAATAACTATTGTGCAGCAGCCAGTCCATACACTATATTGATTTTCAAATAATTCCAGTGCGGACCCCCTCCAGCCATCATTTGCAAAGCATGCTGGGAATTGCCATGGATCATGCTGTACTACTATATTTCTCAGTGGGGTTCAGTCCACTATGGCCCACTAAACAAAAGCAACTGGTCACACCAGCAAAATCAATACTGTAGATCATGCACAAATGGTGATTGATGAAACGCACTGCTTCTGGCTTCCCACCACATTAAAGGTTATTTGAACCCTCTTACCGATCAAATCCTGTTTTTCCAGTCTTCATTTTTACTGCTTTCTTTCTTGTTTTCTTCATTTGTTTGTTTTTCGTTCCTGTTTGCTTTACTATGTGTTTTGAAGTACTGCTTTACTAGTGTCCTTTACTTCTTATTCTTCTTACTTTACCACTTTTTCCATCTTGGTTCATGTCTTCACTATTTAAATACAACTTTTTACTCTTACATTTTTTTACTACTTGTTTTTCTTTGCTATCACTTTTTTATTTTACAAATAGCTTATAAATTTATACATTGGAAAAAAACTTGTGTTCCTGCATTTGAATCAGTTTCAGGGTCGGATTATATCCTCGTAATGCCTGATAATTAATTTTTGTCCTCTATGGAGTACATGAGTTCACAAAGAATATTTCAGTAACGATATAATCTACAGAGCTAAAAGCTGATGCACCGTTTAGAGGACATCCTGGCCTTTACATTGATATATCATTTGTGGGAGTGTGTCCTTTTCAACCGAAAGATCTGCTTTTTCAAAATGGCTGCAATCTCAGCAACCACGTTTTAGGAAAGCAAGAGAATTAACTTGTTGAATTATATGCATTAATTATTTTTCTAAAGCCTATAATTTACATGCTTTATGCAGAAAACAGTTTCAGCTCATTTGCAAAGTTTTTTGTTGATTTGCATTTATGTTTAACCACTTAAAAGTGTACTTTTTTAAAAATGTCCTCTGTGGTGGACATTGGTACTGACTTCATCTATTTTTACATAAAATTTGTGGAATTACTATAGAAAATTACTATACCATGTCCCGTTGTCCCTTATAAAGGACATTTGATAAAAACTACACAAAAGGTGTTTTTGAAAAAAGCCATTGTGACATTTTTTTCATCTTATAGACTTATAATTTATTTTTAAAAATTACTGAAATTATCAAACTTTAGTCTCAGGAGGACATGTATGAGAAGATCTGCTAAGACAGCAGTGCAGTAGTATAGTTTCGATATTGCGATTTTCTTTCTTTGCAACATTATTTCCTTCTTCCCTTAATTTTTTTTTACTTTGCTCCATTTACAACATTTAGCTGACTTATTCAGAGCAAAACAGAGAAGTGCTTTCTATTTTCCTTAGACAACATTACCTCATTGTAGCAAACAGACTATAGCCAAATAACACCCAACTAAAACTGTTCCTCCTCTTTTTCTTCCTGTTTGTGATAGTATTCCCTTATCTCATTTCTCTCTACTTCCTTCTTTCTGTTCTTTAGTACTTTTCTCTCCATATTTTTTCTTTCTTCGTGTTTTCTCTTTCTGATTATTTTTATGTCTTTTTTGGATTTTCTTCATTTTCTGGCAAGGATTTAGTCATTGTTGTCTAATTATTAAATTATTTATTGTTTTCCAAAAAAAAAAAATATAAATACAAGACATGGAGCTGTAAGTAGTATACTATGCATTAGATCAGATCTACTTCTACAGTCTACTTAACTCATTTAAATCACAATGATATTTTATTTGTGATTTCAAAGTAAATAATTATATCAATGATGTGAGCTGAAGTGAAGAAATGCTGATAGCTTGCTCATTTATTATGTATTTATAGTTGACTCTAGCTACACTAGACAATCAGTTACTTTTAGTGTAATATTGGCCTCATTTCATTTTCTCATTTAACACAACCTTGATATTTGCCACTTAACCAATAGCTTATAGTTAGCTATTGGGCCAACATTAAAACATTTGACCTTGCAAATTGAACGTGCTTTGTTTTATACAAGTTAAAGTATGAGCTAACTACACACAATGAGAAAGCCCTGCTGAATGAATAATCATGAATATCACTTTGGCTATTATCATTCAGCCCTACTTGATAGTCTGGCTTCTACATGCATTGAAAGCCTTGCAAAGTCTTACATCATAATTATGTCAACGAAAAACTTGGCAATTTACAGGAGGATTCATCACTAATAAAAATTTAATTTAAAAAAATAAGCACAATTGTAAACCAACCCAACAGTCTTCAGAATTAGTAAATTGCTCATAGACTGAAAAAAATGGTACTGTATTCTATACGGTTTAGTTAACGTTTAAATATTTGCATTTTCCATATGTACTATTTTATTTAATTTCTTACAAAGAGTCACCGTTGTGGCTGAATCACTACTACACTCAAATTTCCCTGTGCAAATGTAACTCATTCTAGAAAATGGATAGTAGGATAGTAGTAGCCTATTACTGTATTTTTTGGACCATAAGGCACACTTAAAATCCTTTAATATGATCAAAAATCGACAGATCACCTTATAATCCGATGCGCCTCATGTATGAATTCTGGTTGTGCTTATTGACCTTGAACCAATTTTATGTTGTACATGGTGCTCAAAAACCTGTCAAAATGTTTTAGAATGACTTTGGTAAGCTATGAAGTCGAAATGCTTGATGGATTCATTGTTGGAACATTATACCTATTGTAGTCAGGGGCCTCGCAGAGTAGTACGTAATGTACTTCAACTTAATATTATGGTGTGTTTGTTAGGACCCCAAAATGGCACCTGTTAAGAGACATGCTTACGAAGCGGGTTTCAAACTCAAGGTTATCAGGTGCACAGTAGAACATGGAAATCGAGTAGCTGTGAGAGAATTCAACATTAATGAATCAATGGTGTGGAAGTGGAGCAAGCAATAAGATGACCTGTGCTAAGTAAAGTAGACCAAACAAAGTTTCAAAGGGAACAAAGTGTGACAGCCACAGTTGGAGGACAAATTTGAACAGTGGGTTATTCAACAGCAGGTAGAAGTATCTCTACAGTCTCTATTAGATTCTATTCAAACTTTCACGAAGGGTGGAATAATCACTAAACACCTAAGTAATGGCAATGAGACTGACTCTGATAATGACGAGAGAGATCCAGACATGCTTGATGCTGAAATCGCCCAACTGTTTACCTCAGACACTGAGGATGAAGAATTAGATGGATTTGTGGAAGAGGAATGAACTGAAAACGTGAGTGTATTGTTTTGTATTTTATCTTACAACTGAACAATGTTGAGAGCGATTGTGAATGAGTTGACTAAAGTTTTATTGATTTATCTAATGCACCTAATAATCTGATCTGCTTTACGTATGGAACTAGACCTATTCATTGATACTGCGCTATATAATCCGGTGCACTTTATAGTCCGGAAAATGCGGCAAATTTTTCAAAATAATGGAAATGTTTAACACAAGTCAAGTCTCTGGGGACTTTCTGATTGGAGCTTCTATCTGGGTGGGGGTACTGTCCGTCCTCTACTGTCAGTTCTTCTAGTGCTAAATGCTACAAAATAAAATAAAGAAACCTTACCTCAATCATCTAACAAACAAAAGTATGTAGATGCCAAAAACCATCCAGGATGTAATTGTCTTCATTCTACACTTTCGAAAGCAGATTAAAATTCCTAGGACTGGGTTATTAACTGAAAATGAATCAAATGCTGATATAATCTTGATGTAATCTTGCCCATGTTGTTTATTTCAATTTTATTTATAGGCTAGTATTATTTATATGGCGGCCGTGGCACCACTGATTAAAAAAAAAAAAATAAAATTCATATGGCAGCCATTTCTAGAACGGGGTTGAATTTTATTATTGGCACGGTAGCCGTGTCCTCTATGGGTGCATTTCGTAACTGCAGAAACCTCATCAGAAAGTGATGAGGCAAACGAGGATTTGTTAGATCTAGGGGTTTTTTTTTTGTCCTCTTACCCACTCACCAGAATCAGTTAAGCCCCATAATTCATTATTTACATGGGTTCGGGTTATCGCTTTTTCTTGTATACGGTCTCCATGCTTGCATTTGAAAGTCACGTAGGAATTTCGCAACTGCTCCCCGTATCCTTTTTCATAAGTTTGTTTGCTTTTTTAACAGATCTGCTGTCTGCTTTAACAAATTTACAATATGTCTGTGACTCAGAGTGTTAATGCTCGCCAAACTTCATCCTCATAACTGAATTTATGTCCTAATTTCAAAGCGGGGTCCCTTATGTCTGCCACTATTTTTCATGTCCAGTGATGTCACGCACCCGGATTTAAAGTGTTGAAGGCTGCCGTGGCTGCAATCCACCAAATGCACACTGCGGACATGGCTGCCGTGTCAATTATCACTGCATTATTTATATTCTGTTAATACTTTCCTAACTGTGCACATTTACTACGCATATAGCACACATACTACGTATGTTCTACCCCCTTAAAAGCACACTAACTTAAAAACATGAACCTACTCATATGCCTCCACCCCTTCCTGTCAGTGACACAGAGCAGAACTCAAAAACACAGAGGCCCTTGTATCAAAGGAAAACCCCGTGGGCATCGTATGGACAAATTTCGGCTTTAGAGGAGGTGACACCAAACAAAAAGAAGTCTGATGCAAATACTGTGGAAAAGGCTTCCATGACAAGTGGTAACAGCACTAATCTCACTCAACACATAGCACAATCACGTTAATGCTATTGAATAAGAATAGCACATGACTCAAAAACAGAGAGACTTACAAGCACCCAGCTCCCAGCAACGCCTCCAGCAACTCTCAGTAACACAAGCATTTATAAAATCACTATACAATATGGAAAGGATTCAAAGATGGAAAGAAATAATGGACGCCATTTTCTACTGTATTACGAAGGATCTGGTTCCCAGAGCTATAAATTTAATGTTTGTTTAATAAGTTATTTTATACTTTTCACATGTCATTATTTTAAAGGTCTTATGTTTTAACTAATGCAAGTTATTAACTTCTATAACATTTTATAACTAAAAATGTGACCTTTATCATTAAAAATTTATTTCGAGTGATGTGCTATGATATCAACTGATCGAAATATTCAATAAATAATTCTTATAGTTCAAAATCAAAACACCATAGCAAACATGCATTAAATGTTGTTCAATCCCTATGAAATTTGGCATATAATTTGATACAGGAATAAGCTTCAAGAAAAAGTACAGCTCGCGCTGTCATGACCACAATGCACCGCGTGGAGGCCTCTCAACCAATCAGAGCTCCCATTTCTGCTAACGTGTATGTATTGGCGTCTGTGCTAACACTACATGGAGAAACACTTCGGTTTGGTTATGCTTCGTGAAATGTCATTTTATTGGAGGAAAATGATATAATTGGGGATCCCCTCATTAAAATACAGCAAGAAGGAATATCGTAGCCGTGTCTCCATTGAAATATGGGCACTGGAATATACCATGCACGTCCTCAGAGCCAGAGTGGATTTTCGCTTGTGTTCAGGTATTTATGGCCGATTTTACCCAGACCCGATCATAAAAAAAATTAATTTTTTGAGTGTTTAAGAATATTTTTTTATTGTTTAAATGGATTTGATGGATAGATTATGGTATAAGCTTGCAATTTCTGTCAAAATCTCAAAGTTGATCTGGGGGTGCATTTTCGTGAATTCTCATACTTTAATTCGCTCTAACTCAAAAGTACAATTTGCGACTTATTCCGGGTTTTGCGGTAGCGGGTCACATATACCCTTTATGTTCTAGTGGGAAATTGGATAGCAGGAATTCTACTGTATACTAAAGTCTATGCCAAATTCTATAGGTGGTATGGCTGGTTAAAATAGATAGACAGTTACTAACTTCTAATAAACTTCCACAGGTATTCAAGCCTTCCCATAGTACATTTGATTTATTGCACAGTAGCCAGTTGCATAATTAAACCAATAATAGTCCAGAGTGGCCAGGTAATTGGAATACATTTGTTTGCTAACACAGCATTACTAATGACTCAAAGGAGCCCATGACAAAGATTCACTTCAGTTAAATGGAACTGATTTGGATTTCAGACAGCCGACAGACATGGAGGAAATACAATCTGTCCAACTACCTCAAAAGGCAGCATCTCAAAGAGTACATCAAAAGTCAGATAGCGCAGGATCACACATGGATACAAACAGCTTCACAGTCAGAAACAGCACTGAATAAACAACAATAACTTATGCAATTACAAATAATAATGTTATACTTATAGTGCATTTCAACAACCCAAAGCCACTTTACAGAACAAAATGATATTTACCAAGTTAGAATTATTCAGTACTAATAGGGGAAGAGGAGAAGTATAAAGAAAAGAAAAGAGATTTTATTAAAGTTTTAAATTCAGAGAGAGAAGTAGTAAAGCGTAGAGAAAGAGGAAGAGTTTCAGAGCAAAAGGGCAGCAACACTGAATGATCGACCCCCCATTGTGCTCAGCCTGAAACTGGGGACCACCAAGAGTCTGGCATCTGCTGATCTCAGGTTATGGGTGGGATTATAGAATTTTAGGAGATCAGATAAATAGAGAGGACCCAAACCATGGACAGTCTTAAAGGTAATGAGTATGTTTTTATAATGTATGCGTAAGGTAACAGGCAGCCAGTGAAGCTTTTCCAAAACCAGGGTAATGTACTCTGATTTTGTGTTGGTTAGCATCCGAACAGCAGAATTTTGAACTATATGGAAGGTCCGTAGTGACTTTGAAGGAAGTCCATAGAGAAGGGAATTGCAGTAGTCCAGCCGAGAAGTAACAAAAGCATGGACCAACGTCTCAGCCACCATAGAAGACAATGGTGGACGGATCCAGGATAATAACAAATAACACAAGATAACCAATAAAACAGTCAACAGCAAACATGTTTAATGACTTCATGTGGACTGAACTTCTTTGGCCGCTCCTGATGAGGCCTGTTCCGAGTGGAACCTGTCCTTGAAAACTACTGCATGACCTTGACCACCGTGCTGTAGCTCAGTTTCAGGGTGTTAGCAATCTTCTTATAGCCTAGGCCATATGTATGGACAGCAACAATTTCTCACATCCTCAGAGTTTGTTGCAACATTAAATATCCAGTGTCCAGAAAGAGAAAATTGGACCCATAAAACCAAATTCAACAGCCATGCTCTCCTTTCACAGTTGGAACCTTGTAAGTCACATCACACCAGGGCGGGACAAGGACAATTGGGCACAATTTGGACTTGTTCACTGTGAGGTGTACTTACTTTAGTTGCCAGCTTTATTTCAACAAAATTTTGGCCGTTTGTGAATTTTCAGAAGACAGCAACTGTATACTGCTATACAAGCTGTACACTGATTACTTTAAGTTATAGACTTTGATTTCTATAGTGTTGTCCCATAAAAATATATAATAAAATATTAGAAGAAATGTGAGGGGTGTACTCACTAGTGAGATACTGTAACTTAGGGATGGTAAGGCAAAGTCAAACTTAAAAAATTCTGGCACTTTGATGGAGAAGAAGACATCAACCATAAAAAGTCTCCAAAGGAAGAGAGTAAAGGAAGCCAAAGGCAGAGGCATTTGTGCTCTGTCCAAAGCAGTGTGGGCGCTTTATAACGCTCCATAATTGTTTTCTTTTTTAATTAGTCTAGAAACAAGGACATTTACTCCAACGTTCGGACCATACAGTCCCTAAAGTATGAAAGCACATTTGGTAAGTATGACTACAGTCATCTCAACAGCTCTTGGGGGAAAGAAATAAAGTTTTACATGACAACTTTCAAAGAGTTTACTTAAAAAAAATATTTACTCAGTCATTGTGATGTTGGTTTTACAACCAGCCAGAGTGTGCAAGGATCTAGCACACTATTTACATTTTCATGGTCAAGTCAGGTGCTTTTCTAAGAGGAAAATATGATCATGCACAAGAGCCACCCAAAGTCAACAAGTTTTTTTTGTAAAGGGAATATTTTATTTTATAATGCGGATCCACAGAGTGGCACGTCACCCATCAGAAAGAGTTTGTCGTTGTAAGAGAAAATTTACTCAGAACCAAATTTTGAATAGTTTTCATTTACTTTAAATTTTACATCTTAGTTTTATTACATGAAGCATCACTGTATGGTTATGTTAATTAAAATTAAAAACGAAAAACTTCTAATATTACATAATTATACAGACAGATATAAAGTTGTTTTACTGCAGTCAGTAGTTGATGTGATTAAATGACTAACGTTTAAGCAGTCAATCTACCAGCAAAATGGACACAATGTATTTAATGTGAGATATGCATTAATGTTAATGTGGAATAAACTAATGCCAGTATGACAGTGTTTATCATTTCTTTCTGTCACCAACTGTCAAGTACATTTATAAAACAATGGCTGGTCTGGACTGCTGCCCGCTGCACTGTTTGCTCTGATGTAATGTGCATTAATTTATCCTCATTCATCTTCTACTGTTAAAATGCAAAGTGAAGTCCCTCCTTTAAAACTGTCGGAGGCATGTTAAAGAAAATTAAAGAACAGTACACTACTTTTAATAGTTATTGATATATTATAGTATACTGCTCAAAAAAATAAAGGGAACAATAAAATAACACGTCCTAGATCTGAATGAATGAAATATTCTCATTGAATACTTTGCTCTGGATAAAGTTGAATGTGCTGACAACAAAATCACACAAAAATCATCAATGGAAATCAAATTTATTAACCACACAATTATT